>JAWDEX010000011.1:4815576-4833808 GCA_035221805.1 Trichilia hirta | reverse complement strand
ATGTTAGTTTGGTTGAATAAACTGAAGAGCTTCTTCCAGAAAAATACAGGTGTGGCTGCTGTAAGATTTGTTCATCATTGACTTTAGTAGACGATTGGGTTCCCTCGTAAAGTTTACAGGCAAGAACGCAAGAATCGCAGACACCAAATCTTCTGGTAGGTCATTAAAACTCGCCATTAATTTATAGTCTTTCGTCTATATACCTGCTTCAAGAAAGTTGTGATTTGATGATGTATATATTTTAGCATCCATATTCTTTCCAACATATTAATCATTTAAAAAATTAACTTTGAAAATTCAGTAAATGAAGGAAATACTTACAGCAATGGCACAAAGCAAATAGCGTAGTGGCAACTAAAATACAGCAAATATAATAAACATTTGCATTCAACATTTTTCCACGTCCAAAGTCTGCTTATTCATCAATTTTAGATGATCATAGCACCAAAAACCACACAAATTCAACCATTAATTAGATAATAACAAACAAAACCCTAATTCCAAGCCGTTAATGTTACTATAATATTACTTTTTTAGATATAAAAATTACCTGAAAAATCAAAGCTAGTTAGATCTTCTTGTAAACGACGATGAATAAGGTAAATTGGAAGCTGAAATAGAGTTGATTTTGAGGGTTCAAACTTCAGAGAAACAAGGGAGTTAGGCAGACTGACGGAGAGGGATTATGTTCAACGACGATCACTAGAGGACAAAAATGTGATTGCCCTAATAATTACAGCCGGACAATCTCCGGTCTACAGCATCTGGACAGAATATTGTAGGCCTGCAATAGTTTGCTGTGTGCATGGTTGCCTTTCAAAAACCAAAAGAAAGGGTTTCAATAGTACAACTTTAGATTTTTAATATATATTTTGTACAATTCTAATAGAAGATCCTGTATATTTATTTTCTTTCTATTTTTTATTCTTACCTCGTAACTTTAATTTTTCGCTTTATTTTTTATGAATTGAAAATTATAAGGAGTGAGTTAAAAAAATGAAAAAAGGTGTTGTACCCTTCCAATATACTGTAGGATGGTTACACATATCATATTTTGTTTAAATTCTTTTAATTTTTTAAATTAAAAGTTTAATGAAAAATTTGAAGAACTACTGCATCATAATCTTGTCCATATCAGGAATATTGGAATATGTATTTTAGTCTTTAAATGTTTATATGAATTTGTTTCAACAATACAGTGCTGTACAGAATTGTGCTTACTGCTGGGTTTGATGATGCGCATTGTTGCTAATGAGGCTCTACAGTTTTTCTTATATTTCAAGTTCATGAAAGGTGAGAAAGGAATGAAAGGCAGAAGATGAAGCAGCAGCAGAGAGTTAGCATCGCAACATAGTCACTAGCGAGCCCAGCAACAACTTTTGTGTTCCAATGGCAGTTCCTATGCGGAAAATTTAGTTGACATATTACGACGGATAGGTAAATCCATGGTTGGTACATTACGCTTCCAAGTATAAGGCAAAATTCAATGGCAAGCTGAAGAAAATTGGATTCCTTTGCTAAAACATAAAAGCATTTAAACATGAGAGTAATCCAGAAGATTAATAGATTGGAAAAACTATATTTGCTATTCCATGAGATGATGTGAGAGAAAGGTGATCTCTAATTAAGTGGTATACTTCTCTTTGTCAAGTTATAATCTCCAATTTCAAGCTTATTTCCTCTGACTGAAACTAGGCTGCTCATGTAAATTACAGCAGAGGAATGTTTTTGGAAAATATTTGATTTCTTGGTTACCAATGTTGTAGAAGCACTATCTTCTATTTATGTCTTCTACGACAAGCTCATCATTTTTTTAAAACGCTAACGGCCTTTGCAGTCTTCAGTTGGGTCCAATTGTCAATAGTTCTTGCAAGTTACATTTGTACCAAGGTCATCAATGAACCGCATCTGAAAGTACTTTCGATTCACAACTATAATTTGCAGGGCAAGCATGCAATAGATTCATTCAACACCAAGAGCCTGCAATACCTTTTATTGGCATTCAAGAAAGAATTTGTGATAAGGATCAGCTAGCGGTAAAGTACATGGAGCAACTAGATCGATATAAATCTATATAAAAATAGGTTTAATTTTTATATTCAACGTTTGTTTAGGAGCTATAATTATTTTAGGGATATTTTAATCTTTTTTATTCGTTTTTAATTAGAATTTTATATTTAAATACTATGTATATTATCAGGACAAATACTTTCGCAACTTTTTTTTATTTTAAATAAACATTAATTATTTAAACAGTTCTTCAAATTTCTAAAACAGGATTCTTCTAACCCTTATCGTTAGATCAAATGATATTGATCAAACTCTTAAAAAAGTACAAACATTTTAAGCCAATTTTTTTTTTTTTTCGTTTTTTGTCAAAATGTCATCTTAAATTCTTTGAAAAAATATGGAAAATTCATGACCAATCTTAGAAAGATAATAATTTGATCATTAGTTTGCCTTATAAGCAATACCTGCTCACGTTGGCTAATAGAACCTCGATGTTCTTCAGTGAATGGTCATTAGAGTTTGCAATGATTCTTCTCATCATTGAAATCGAGGATGCCCAAGACAGTCGTACCAAAGAATGAAATTCAATAGATCAGATAGCTTTTGAATCATGACTACGTAGATAGCTTTGTTTTTCGTCATATAGTAGAAGCCAAAAAATAGGTCACGAGGCTTGTCTAGTATATGTTTTCAGCATGAGACAAGAGACTTAATATAAAGATACTCTACATTATTTTCTTTCTATTGGGCATGACCTCTCTAATCGCAACTATTCTCCACCTTGGCAGTTATTGACCTGTTAATTCAAATCTTTCCTTACATCTTCTTCAAAGTATGGAAGGAAATGGAGCAACAGATGCTTAAGCTAATTTCAGCATGAATTTTTTAATTCTGGAGGTGTTCTCAATGCCCATTTCATTTAAATTTGTCCTCTTCTTTTCTCTTGTACTTAATACTATTTTCTCTTAAGCTCGTTTAAGCTGTTTCATTTAAAAAAGGTATGGTTATTAGTTCAGTATGTGAATAAAGTGAAGTAGAAGGTGTCAAAAAAAAAAAAAAAATGGATTGTCAGACACAGAGGGAGAGAGTGAACAAAATCACAAGGTATTATTTTGAGAATACGACTGTCTTGTTTATGGTAACAGAGAACCAACAAAATATGACAATCTTTGAGTAGGAGGAGTGGCTTTACTGGGGATGGCAAAACTTGGGGGCCCAGTCTGAGTTTTGTAAGTTCGAATCCGGTCCAGTCTAACACTGAGTCGGAGTAGGTTTTTGAAAACCAGTCTTGGCCAAGGCTTAGGCTTTAAACCCAGTTTTCAATTTATTAACGAACCCGATTGGGACTCAGACTGGGCCACCCCAGGCCTTTGACTTCTCTGGGCTTGAGTGCTAAACAAATTTGGCAATTGCTAAAAGTATACGAATTGCTATTATGCAATTTTACAAATTTCTAACAATCTAAAATATACGGAAATAAAATTTTATTTGACATGTTTAAAACTAATTTAGAGAAAGGGCCCACCAAAAAGTAGTGGGGTGTGATGAAGTTTAATTAAGATTAATAAATATTATTTTTTAAATATAAATTAAAGTAAAACTTATTTTGGTACTTATCTTTTCTAGAAAGTTATTATATATATATAACCCCTTTACAAGAAGACCCCATCCGAATTATAATAACACACAGTTACTAGCTAGGGTTAATTAAAATAAATGAATATTATTATCTTTTAAATGTAAACTGTAGTCAATATTATTATAATACTGATTTTTCCAGACCAACATTTGGAGAGCCAACTTGATTATAATTTTTTATATGAATTGCAAGTGAGTTGATAATGTTAATTATATACACCACTTAATTTATTAAAAATTTAATAAATTAAAAAAAAATTATATTATTTAGAGTTCAATTCAAAATATTTTACCGAGTTAAAAGTAACAGATCATTTAAGATTTAAAAATTAAAATAATATATATTAAGAGGTTGCCTTAAGAGTATAATAATCATAATAAATACATGCTAGAATTATATATACATTTTTTATTCTTAATATATTAAATATGTATTCAGAAAAATATAAAAAAAAATAATAACAAATTATTAGATACGAATAAAATATGAAAAATATGATACATCATACATAATTTTTAAGAAATTAAATTACTCAAAATTTTAATATCTTTGTATAATGCAGAAGAAATATTTTTTTGTTTTAAAAAATAATTGTTTTGTGAGAAGAATTTGTTTTTTCATTGAAAGGATGACGAGAATTATAATATACTACAAATTAATATAACAAAATAATTTATACATTCTAAAACTATTTAAAGAGTTTTGATATAATAAAAGAAATTTAAGAATAAAAATTTTAATAAACTATTTTATAAGTTACTTCTTAAACATAACCCCAAACACTAATCAGCAGTGGGTATCGTAAGCAAATTCACCACCACTCGGTATAGGCAATATTTTTACAATTTATCATAAACTGTATTAAAACAGAATCCATGCATCAAACACAGAAACATACGTATATCAGAATTTGCAGATATTCACACAAATTATTTCAGTACTCAGAATTCCCTGTCTGGGAACAGAATTGGAGCAACCAGAGACCATATGTAGAGAGCAGCTGTTGCCCACGCAGTCACAACCCTAACCCATACAGATGGCCAACCCACATCCACCAGCTTCCCACTCTCTCCAACCGAGGATGACCACCCGGTTAGAAGCATTGCCGAATACATACTAGCCAGAGAGAAAATGATGTGGAAGAAGGTATATGAATATGTGACTGGCTTATCCTTTTCCTTTTCTTCTTCCTCTGCGGCCTTGTTGTCCATTGGAAGCAAAGGCTTTCCGCCACCTAAAACACAAAAGTCTGAAAGTTAGATTCAAACTCAAAGGAAAAATGTCAGCTTATTTCATGATCCTAAGATGTAGCTCAGAGTCCTTAAATTCAATAAGCAGCACCATAACCAATTTGTTTGACCAGGTGGGTCCAACAAGCAAAACCTCAACCCCTTAAGATGGTACAGGTGGTAAAAAAGGTTTAGGGATAGAATTTACCACCGTTAAATCATGTAGCCAATTAGCTGTGTTCAATGCTACCACATTAGGCATCAAAATGTTTCAACAAAAATGACACACAATTGAGTGCTCTGGAGTCTGGACACAGTTTCCTAGTACAGTACGTCAAAGAGTTGTGCATCGGAAGCAGTATTATAAAAGTTGTCAACACTAACCAGCACGGGGTGAACTTGGTGGTGAGAGCAGAGTGGTAGAAGATCCAGCACGCACTGCAGAATATGCAACTGATAGAACAGTGGTAAGCAGGCCAATTGTAAGGGTTCCAGTAGAAACAGCTTTAGAATGCCTGTGGAGACCATTGCATTCATAATCCCTTGGTTCACTGGCAAGTCCACTGTAGCAGAGATACATACAGTACAGAGATATTACCGAAGCTGGCAAAATACTGCCACCTACCTGTTTTGCATTAAAATATCAATGATCAAGAAAGTCAATGTCGTTACCTACAAAAGAAGAAAGCATCCACAAATGCAATATGCAGCTGTCTACGCAAACATTGAAGAAAAAGATGGAACTAAACCAGTAATTAGTCAAAGCTCATGCACGCATATGACATGCCAGTAGCAATAAATATAAAAGGTACTCTGCTGAATGAACTGTAAGAGCAGTTGTTGATTAGAAGATAATCAACTTATTGTAATCCTGTTAGCAAAACTTCCAGCTGTCTTACAAACATAACGAATCAAAAAGTTCTCCCACAATACTTTATTATCAAAGACCAAGATGAAAAGTCCCCAGTCACACGTATTCTACTTCTATGGCTTATATGAAAACCTCTGTTGGCATAGTCTAAAACATTAATATCCTACATTAAGTGTTTCCCATTTTGGTGTGTTATGTGTGAGAGAGATGGGGAGACAACAAACAACCTTTTCCTTCATTGCAAAACTGCATCTTCTCTATGGGCTAATTAATGCAAGCAAAGATTTGTTGAGCCACTCCAGCCTCATGTCATGACCGTTAATGGAGAATGTTGGTGCTTTTTGAAATCGAAAGAAAGCCTAAGACCTTATGTAACTGTGCCATCCTTGCTTTATTCCGGGTGGTTTGGCAAGAAAAATAAGAGACAAGAAGATGTCAGTGAGCTATGGGACAAAATTCAGCTTCATGCTTCCCTTGAGGCATCATTCTCAGAGGATTTTGAAGACACTTCTCTCTTCTTCATCAACCTCAACTGGGAAGGGGTCTTCAGTTCATTTTGTTTGTTAAGACTCATTTCTTTTCTTTTCTTTTTTCCCAATAAAGTTTGGAGGGTATATATATATTGACTTTGACATGTATACACGATAAGTACACTTTCTATGGCTGTTTTGGTGGCTTTATGAGCATCCGGTTCACTCTTCTCCCCTTCCATTATCACATAATTTCTTTTGTTTTGTATCCAAAAAAATAAATAAATAAATTATACCATATGTGCAATAGATCTAATGGTCTCACTCTCAAACACAAAGTAAAGGCAAAAAAAGAAATAATAATCATATAAGAAATATGGATTTCATTTCTTTTTTAGGCTGGGCTAAACAACTAATAAGATGTTATGCTAAACTAAAATAAAGGAGTAACATTTTCATTATCAAAGCAAAGCACAATCTTGCTAACAACATAGTTGAGAGTCAATAGCCTTCCTACTCCAATTGTTACCATCTTCACCCAGCCTATCATTACTATTGTGCATCACATTTTACTCCCACTGATATTGAACATTCATATCTATCAAGAAAATAAGCAAATAAATTAAAGAATCTTGGGTCTGATATGAAATGCAAACTTACAGTAGGGTGTAGAGCAACTACAGCAAAGACAAACACAAAAACCAAGGTTATAACAATGAAAAATGTGTTGAGGCCACAATCCTGTCCTGATGGTGTGAACCAATGGAAGAGAAGTCCCGCAAAGGCAAAAGTCAGCACATAACAGACAAGTGAAACAACCAACAGAGCAATATACCTATAGAAATAGTGGAATCATCAAAACAATAAGAAATAAGTCAGAACCCATTTAGACAGTACAGGTTGTCAGGCAAATATAAAAAGAAAAGAAACAGCAATACTATAAGAAATGCTAAAACTAACCAGAACTGCTCGTCGTATCCAACCCATGTGTCATTCCATCTATGAACAAAGTCCAATAAAAGGACAACTTGAACAAGAAGAAACAAACCCGAGCCAAACTTAGATGTTGTCTCTGCAAGAAACAAGATTTAATCATCAGCTCAAGATGAAAAATGATTTACCACAGAATGAAGTCAACTCAACACTCAAATCAGGTCTTTAAATCTCTGACAGTCATCCACCTTAACTTCCGCAGACGTCAAATAAACTTTTGTAACTCATTGTTAGAGTGTAAATGGAATTCATAGACTTAGAATATTGTAAAATGATCTCTGAGAGAAAATATTGCTTACCATAGAAGCTAACAACCTCATTTGGAAGGAAAAACATAAAAATCACCAGAAGACACCAGCAAATAATCTTCATCATCCATCCACCATGGTGCAAGCCATCGCGAGGATCTCTTTGGGTTCTCACACCAACCATTAAAATTGACAATATAGTGAAAAAGAGAAAATTCCCCAAGCTAACTCGCAGAACAGCATCAGTTTCAAACCACTCCCTGTCAGGTGTCTTATGAAAATGATTAATCCCTGCATCAAAAACCAATGTAAGAAAAGTTTTATCACCAGATTAGACACCACTAGTTAAGGGCATTCAAGAACTCCTTTGACTTCAGTGAATACAGTGTAACTGTCATATAACTACGCATCAATTAGAAGTAAATCATTCAATAACCCTTAAAATAAACCATATTGGCATGACCCAAGTAAAAAAGAAAAATCAGAAGACACAATGAAAGAAGGAGAAAAACTTGTGTTACCCATGTACACACATTCTATAGTACAATTATTTACAGAATAAGCATAGGAATTGTCTTACATGCCTATAATATACAAAACTGATAGAGAATAGAAGACACTATTGTTGAGCCTTACCTATAAACATAAACTTTTGTGTAGTTTGAACATATATCAAAGCTTATTAGCGTACCACTCAAATTGATTTCCTATAAAAAGACTCGTTGTACCAATTAATTTATAGAAAGAGCCAAACATGACTTTATAATTGAATCCTTAGCGTTTTGGCATACTAGTCTTCCAACATGAATACACACAAAATGTAATAATAGCTTATCAGAATAACAACACACGTGACATAGGGACCTAAATAAACTCATTGCAACAACTGCTAATTTGCTTACAAGGGAGTTTCTCCAGAAGAGGTGCAGCGACTTCGCGAAGAATCCATGAAACAATGAGAGAGAGAGCAAACAGCCCACAGTAAGCAATCCTCGCCGACTTTCTGCTGATCCCTGAAACCACAGTCCGACAAGCGTCACAAGCGCATGCCGCACAGCACGACGCAAGACAAGATGCCGCCCACATCTTCTTTCACGACAGAACCAACCACCTGGGAAAAAAAATAATCATCATCTTTATCGTTCCGATAACGTATCCGGATAGGAAATTCGAATTAATCATATACAGATAATGCTTGAAAATTATTGCATAAATAATTCTAATTTATACCTAGGTCATCGGATCAACAAAGACAGAAAATAAACGAGAAAACTTAATTAAGTTGTGCATTCGTGAACACTGAAAATTGAAGAAAATAATTTGGAGGAGCAATTCAAATGAGAGGTTGGATTTACCTGTGATATTCGATTCAATTGAAGACGAAAAGAAAATTGGCCAAAAAGCGAAGAATATTAGGAGGAGAACTAGTCTGCGAGGCTTGGGCCTCCCTCTTTATCCCCTACGGTTTGGTTCGTACAGCTTCTGTACTATCCTCATCTAGGCCGTTAATTCATTACGTTTCTGATGAGAGAGCTACGATTGCGGTCCTGGTTTGGGCTTTGATCACTTAAGTCCAGCCACTTGGGTAAGACCCATACCCAAAAAAAAATAAGTTGAAGAAATTAAGATTTGATGGAAGGAGTTAAAATTTTAATCTAATTTCTATTCCGTGACTTGTGTTTAAAGATAATTTAATCTAATTTACAAATATGTCATAATCTAATTTAATTCAAATAGCATGACATAAATTATATTGGATTGGTTTTACTGAATTTTTTTACGGTAACTATTATTTAGGTTATGTTTTATCTTTTCTTTCGTAATTTAAAAAAAAATAAAGAAAAATTAATTAAAAATAAAATTAAAAAATTAACTTTTTTTTTATATTTATATGAAAATAATTCTTAATATTAAAACTAATTATATTTAATAAAGATTGATAAATTTAATTTAATTTAATTTACAATTCAATTCATAATTATAAAAATTTAATTCGTAAATTAATTTATAAATTTTTTAAATTGATTTAAACTACATAAATTAGTATATTAAATATATTTAGATTGGATAGAGTGAAATTTGTCCGTTTCCTATCCTCTTGCTTCCTCCGCTGCTCATCACCTTCAAAGTATTATTCCAAATTTACCCTCCTTATTTTCGATTCTCGTGCGAGAGATTTTGTCCATTACTTCATATAAATTCATGTACAAAATGTTATAATAGAATTTAAATAAACTCTTACTAGAATTTTGAAAATTGTTAGGATTACTCAATTGTATTAAAAGAAATATATTGTATTGAAGTGTATTAGAATATATTAATAAAATTTAAATATGTAAAATAATATTAATTATTTTCTCTCGTAATGGCTAACTACAACTATATAATATATAATAGTAATTATAATATAAAATATAAAATTTTAATCTTTGCAAATGGTAATCACAAACAGACTAGTGTTCTAATGAGTATTAAGTGTTTAATTGTTCAAACCTCTAAAAATTTAAAAATAATTGGTGAAAGAATGAATTAAGCGTTTAATAAATTTTATTTCTAAACATACTGTGCTTTCTAAATATAGTTTATATGATTTTTGTAAATTTTTGCTGTAAAAATAATATAATAATTAAAATAAATATAATATTAAATAAAAATTATTTTCATGAATATATTATCAAATAAAATGATTTTCAATAAATGACCATAATATGTTGCTATTGGCTATAAAATTTGTACCTCTTAACTTACAAACTATGAAATGACAACTTATTTAATTACAATCGATCATATACTCTCTAACATCTTGTGATGTGTTGGTGAAGTAATAACGTTGTTTAACAAGTTTGAAATCCCTCGTTTAAATAGTATTTGTTAAAAAAATATATGAAAAACAAATCATGAAAGGTAAACGGAAATTTTATGTAAGTTCTAAGAATCATTTTTTACATTTTAAAATCTGTTCTAGATTAGATTAAGCTGATTTTATCAATTTTTTTTTTTTTTTATTTTACCAAACACTAAAAATTATGTTTATCATTTTAGCCGCAATTCTAAGTCCACTTCCGACGTCTTGTTCATTAAAATGATCATTTACTAAATAATTTATCTATAAAGGCGAGGGATCTTTTGAATTTAGAGGGATGAATAAAGCAACGAGGCCCGTCGGCTCTAGGTCGCGGAGTGGTCGAATGAAAGAGAATGTCTCTTGGGCTGACCCAAGAGTCAGCTAACCCAGAAAGATCTCAATCGAATCTAACGTGACTATAACGTTAATGTTTTCACGCGCAATCTACCGGTAAATTAATAAATACATTTCCTTTTCGGTGCCTAATGGTGGAAACAGCGTGGTCGTCCTGTTCTCCCCCCGTTTCCAATTCATCATCATATTCTCACATCGAGACATCAGGACGAGATATAGAAAACAAAAACCAGCAACCAATTCTACAGAGAAAAGGGGTTTGGAATTGGAATCTTCAGGAACGCTATAAGTATTTACTTATTCAGCTCATTTTTAGTTTCACAATCTCGATTTCTTCAAGTGTATGTCCCTCCTATTCATCTTCTTTCTGTAGTTTTCCTTTCAGATCTGAGCATTTTTCAGTGTAAAATGTTGATTAAAATATGGGTTTGCTTTCTTATGTGTTGTGGGTGGGATGCGTTTTTGTTGGTTGATTTAAAAAAATGGGAGATTGCAACTAAGGAATGAATTGATGTGGGTGAAAGTGATTTACGATCAGTTAAGCCAACAGATTAGTTAGAATGTCAATTTAGATTTAATCAAATTTCCAGAATTATAAGTTAACGACAGAAATGGTTAAAATTGGTAGGCTGATTGCATAGATTCTTTGATCTATATCCCTCAATGCTATGCTTTTGGTGATTTGAAATTTCTTTTAATTTCTTTCTTGTGTGCCGCCCTAGTGATGAAAAGGCGTTGCATTTGCAACTGTTTGATGTTACATCCGTCAATGGATGATAGTTGGGTTAATGTCATTCTGTCGTGGTGTATTAATGGCCAATATCAATTTATGCAGTATATTTGTTAATGTTTCGCTACGGTTATTGTTGTACTAGCTTTTATTTCTCAAATATTGTTTGGAATCCATGTTCAATTTGGTTGCTAGTGCGGATCTTCTGGTGTTGAAGTCAGAATTGTGAATCTCTTGTTGAATTTGTTGCTCTTTTTTACAATTTTGTTTCTTCTTGGCTGCTTAGCTGGTGTTATCACTAGTTCTTGGTAAAGTCGCAGAAAACGAATATCTTTCCATCTGATAACTTGTGCTTTTGTGCTTTTTTACGTAATTGGTATGCCCGTGAGTTTTGTTTTTCTCTGTGCATCCTCTATAAATATGGATTACTAATGTCTCTCATTCATTTGAGGAATGAATGCCCTTTAATTTAGCTAGTTACAAGAGTTTGAAACTGAAATTCGTGTTTATGTTTTATACTTTTCTGAAAAAAACAACTTTCAAATCATATTGCTTTTTCTTTATTATTGTTTGGGATAATTACCTTCTCCTTTTCCCACCTAGCCTTTTCTTTGAATAGGGAATTCTGTTCTACCTGAGTCAGCTGCATAACTGTTCACTCTCTCTCAGAACCTTGCTTTAGTTGTGAATGAGGAACCTTGGATTACAGTGTTCCGGTGAACCTTTACTTGTGTCAATGTGGGAGTGAATCCGTTAATAGCCTCCAGATGGTTTTGATTGTGTTGTTGTGTCTGTCTTGGTGCATGGTTGAGGTTGCGAGGGAGATTAATGGGTATGGGAAAAAGTATATATTTAACCTTGTCTGAGGTTCAAATAGCAGCTTTCTATAAACAGATTCTGATTAGTTCAACATGTCCTTACAACCAAAATGCCCAAAAATGTTTGCAAACCAGATGAGAAAAGGAGAAATAAATGTTGATTATAGCAACATGCCTGAACATTGGAATTCAACTACATTAAAAGCCATAGTTAACAAAAACTAAGCTAGTTGAGATGAAACTAAAAGTTTTTTATTGTCAAAAATAAAATATTTGAGCCCTCTTTTTAAGCTCATCACAATTTCTTATGGATTCAAATTTCAGGTTGGCAGAGGACGATTAGTGTACAACAAACCATGGTTCTTGAAACTGTTCTATCATCTCCTCATCGGAGGTCATCATCATTCAAGAAACAGTTTTCAAAAGATGAATTGGGTAGCTGGTGGACACTTGTTGAGAGGCATCGTTTCCTCTTAGCTGCCCTGGTCCTGTTGGCTTTCCTCTGTACTGTTTATCTCTATTTTGCTGTCACTTTAGGGGCCAGTGGAACATGCTCTGGATTAACTGGAAATCAGAAAGCACTGTGTCAATTACGGCAGGCAAAGGTTTCTGTGGGAAAGGGAAAAATGAAATTTCTCTAGCATACTCAACAATGATCTGTTTATTGAATATTCTTGAGATTGAAGGGGATGGAAACTGAAGAATATGACTTAGCTTTAGCAACTTATGATTGGACGAATGGGCTTGAAGTTGTTGGTATGTACATGACGTGTAAAAGAAATTGTTTTGGAAGCTATTTTATTAAATATTAAATATTATTTTATTTCCGATTTTTCTTTCTTTCTTATTTTTTGAAAAACAAAATATTTTCATTTTATTGTTGGAGGTTTGTGAGACCTTTACGGTGCCCCATTCTCTTACTGTATGAATAATACTAAAGAAATAATTTTTTTCACAGACTTTTATATGCGTTGTCTTGGCATGATTATGGTGGTTATTTATTATTCATATTATTTATTGAGCTTATTATTACATTATAAATTTTTTATCAATAGGGAGCATCAAATTTTTAATTAAATAAATGAATTTATTTTGACATTATAGTTTTATTATATCTAATTATTTTTTATTTAATAGTGATAATTCACAGATACAATAAAATTTGTTATCATTACAGTATAATGTTGCAATTATACTTTCAACGGTGAATGTTGTGTTTTTTCAAAGAATAATTTGATAATGCTTATGAGTTATTTTCATCGTCTTATCACAATACCTTAATATACTCCACTTTTAAAATTAGTAATACTTTTAATGGCACAGTAGATTAAACAAACAATTATTTATTTTGACAAAACAATAATAAGTTATTTTATAAGGTACAACCCCAACCGGCTCTTAGTATAATTTTTCAAAAATTAAATAAATTAATATTTTTACTAATTGCTTCGTATTAGCTAGTTTTTTATTCGATTTTGAAAATAAAATTTTAAAAATTTTAATAAAATTCATTTATTTTTAATTAAAAATTACTATTTTTAGTTTATTATCTTACAGTAAGCAACTTTAAAGTCACAAAAGCCATGTGGGTACACCATCTTATCCAATACATGCCCTATGAAACAAAATTTTATTTTCGTTGAATTTTTTAATTTTATTTATGATTATTAAGAATTTATTTTGTTATTACTGTATGATAGGTTAGCAAACATTCGCACTCGTTCAATCTGCTACCCAAGAAATGTCATGGTTTGATCCGTAGGAGACAAAAGTGAAAGAGAAGCTAAATATCTTAGGCCGAAATAACTATTAGAATAAATATTTTAATTATTAAATATCAACATAAAAGTGTCTGAACTTTATTAAAAATTAGTATAATCAATTTTTTTTTAAATTTTATTTTTAAAATATAACAGAATCACCATAATGCAAAACGAAGCTTAAAATTTTTTTTCTCAAAAAAAAGGTTGTTACATCATATGCTTTCTTACTCCAGCTTGACAACGGTTTTAATAAGTCGTATTGGTTCGTCTTGCGTTTGTAAATTTTCTTCATATTTGCCATAACTAAGCATAAAAATTACCTTTATTAGTGCCGACACTACATAACCTTTTTTTTTTTTATGTTATATATGATAATTAATTTAACTAATAAACTCTATCCGGGTGCTATAAAATATTAGAATTAACTAATACTAAATTAAAAAGAGATATTGAGTATTTTTTTTAATATTTATAATAATAATTTTAAAATAATATTCCTCAAATCTAATTTTTAAGATATGGAAGAGTCATGTAACTCTTTGTTGGACAATATAATTTTTTAATAAAAAAAAGCATAAAAATAAGAACGTCTTAATTATATTATAAGCATAAAATTAGAAGATTGTCATATATTATATAAAAAATTTGAATATTGTGACTATAATATTTTATATTATTTTTAAAATTAATCACACGTGCATACACGTATCCTTGATTTTGCATGACAAACGAAACATCAATAATTTTGAAAATTAAATTTTATAGACCATAACAGAGAAAAAGAAAAATCAAAGGAGGTATAGTAATGTAATCAAAACCTTGGCACGTTAAAAGTTATGTCACGTGAGCCTAACTTTATTTCCGTGCATAAAAGAATTATTTTAAGTATTGTCATGGGGGTTATTGGCCAATAATGAACGCTGGCTTGGCTCATCGGTGCCCTTTATTGTTGTACTAAGACCTCATTAAAATATGTACTTATTTGTAAAATCGTAATAAAAAGGGATTCAAATGATAATATCTCAAATTCATTCAACGGACTAATGAAAACCCAATGCAAATTAACAAACCCATCACACACAACGAAGCCTCAAAATTCTGAAATGGTTTTCAGAGGGTGAACGACAAAAACTCTCAAATTTTTTCAAATATTACTTAATTTTTATTAAAAAATTATAATAAATATTTTTATAATTTTTAAAATATTACTTACTTTTATCAAAATATTTATAATAAATATCTTTTATATTTTTAAAAAGTGACAAAATTTTCATTCAATAAAAAGAAAAGTACATATTTTTATTATATAAATTTTTAATTTTTATCATGTAAGTACCTAACTTTTATTATATAAATTTTAAATAAAATTAATTAAATTTTTTAAAAAATATTTTAAATTTAATTTATAACTTTAATACATTAATTTATAATATTTTATACTTAAAAATTTTGTAAATTAATTTTTGAAACTTAAATTTAAAATATTTTATTTTATATTCATAAAAAATTATAAATTTATTTTTATTTTATAATTTAAATTAATAAATATTTTATTTTATTTTTATATTTAAAAATTTAATAAAATAATTTAAATATTTTATTTAAAATATTTAAATTATTGAACGACTATAATACTATATACTATAAAAAAAATTTAGTTTATAATTTTATATTAAAAAACACTTTTAAAAAAATTTATCAAATATAAATAAAAATTTTTAAATTAATTTTTTTATAATATTTTACAATAAAAAATTCATAATTTAATTTCTAAAAAATTAAATTTAAAATATTTTATTTTATATTCATAAAAATTTTTGAATTTTATTTTATTTTATAATTTAAATTTATGAAAATTTTATTTTATTTTTAAAAATTTAAAAATATATATATTTTTTATTTAAATTATTGAATAACTATAATACTTTATATTATAAAAGAATTTAATTTATAATTTTATATTCAAAAGCGCTTTTAAAAAATAATTTATCATTTAAAAAGGAATTTATCAAATGTAAATATAATTTTTGTATTTATATTTGATAAATTCTTTTAATAAAGGCCAAAATAAGGATATTAAATTTCAAATTAAATTTACAATTAGTTTTCAATTAAGATCAAAATATAATTTTAGTAATTTTGGACTTAAAAATTGTAATTCATTACAATTAAAACAAAGTTTAGGTTTTTACAATCATACATTAAAATTTAGTTTAATTTATACTTTCACACGTATATAAGGTAAATCTGACTTTTAGATAGGCAAGTGTTTATAAAGGTTAGATACAGTGAAAATCACTTAAGTGCTTATAACACTTCTTTTAAATTTACTATGTATCTTGAATCATAATAGATCGATATATTTATCATTGATTGTATTAAGACATGTGTAAATTAATATCATTTATAATATTGAGGAATATCTTATTATAAAAAAATTATTAAAAAAATATAATGTCAAATAATAGTAATTTTTTGTTTCATATTCTAAAATAAATTTTTAAACCAATATTTTATCAAAGTAAACTTTCTTACAAAAATTAATTTTGTTAGAATATAAAAATATCTATGTGAATGTAATTCATGCAAATATATAATTAGCCCAAGGAAAGGTTAATATTTGACTGAATTAGATTTCATACTTGCAGTAATAAATATGTGATAATTATAAAACTTTTCATGTGAACAATATGTCACTTTAAAGGCAAACTTATTGTAAACAAGATTTATTATCAATATTTAATTATTATACCAAGAGTATCACTTATAAGTTGACTTTTTTGTTCAAAGACCAAATTATCATAACACAATTATTTTGTCTTCTTTACCTTGTATATTCTTATTTATAAATTTATATATATTTATAAAAAATATTATATTAAGCTATTTATACTCTTAAATATATTTATAAAAAATATATTATATTTTTAAGATACTATTTTCTCACAATATATTTTTTTATCAATTTATACACTAAAAATCTTCTTCAAACATCAATGCAAGACATTTTGTATTACCGATTTTTTTTAAAGGGGCAAAATAACTTGTTAATAATATCAAAATGATAGTTAAAAGTTGTTATTTTTTATTATTTTGCTCAATATTTTTGTGTAGATTATTTGGGCAGTTTAATTATTGAGTCAATATTTGTAATAATAAGAGTTGACAAACTCTAATTCATCTAATTCAAGTCGATTTCAATTATCAATTTATACAAATTAAATTGATTTAAAAAATTTATTGCTCAACTTGTAGAGTTAAAATTTTGTAATCTGCCATTTTTTATATTAGATTATAAATTCAAAAATATTCAATTTGCAAATTCGTACTCAAAATTCGATTTAAACTAAACTAGAACTTGACCTAAATTTGATCTAAAACTTAACTCAAATCTTAGATATATTATATAATTAATAATTCTTTAGTTGAAATTTTTATTTATATTATTATTCAAATTTTGAGAGTAAGAGTTTATGATTGAAGATATGTAAATACATTATAGTATTTTCAATATCTAAAATGAGATTAAGATGTTTTTTAACGAAAATGATATGCAAATTGATAAAATTATAAAAGAACCTCATTAAATTTAGGAAGAAGGAAAAAAGATCATATTGTGGTGATAAAATTTAAAAATCTAAAGATGAAATGTTAAAAATTTTGATTAAACAAAAGAATTGTAAATATAAAATAAGGGTGTAAAAAGTGTTTTATTTATTCTTTCTAAAAAGCTCTCTAGTTTTTTTGTTAATTCAAGGACTTAGTTTAACTAATTAATTTGCATTTAGATCAAAGTTAAATTGGTTACTATTGAACAAATAAAATGTTTATTATATTACATAAGAATTTTTTTGTCTAAATATAAACCAATTCAAATTGTTATATATTTAAGATTAAATTTTGAATTATATTTTTAAATTTAAATTTAAACTCCAATTCAATCTAATTCACTTCAAACGATTTGAATTGAACTAAATTGTAACACGCTTATGTGTTGAATTAGATCACTTTAAATAAAATTTATAATATACCGATAAATTAAAATTTTAAATTAATCTAATTTAGTTCGCAAACACTCATTCTTATATAATCGTTCAAAATTCAAATTTGGTGGGTGTATATAATACAAAAGTTTCTTAAAATTATAGAGAATGCCAAAGATTAAGGCAATCAAGGTAAGAATAGGAGGATGCTAGGTCCATTAGATAATATATGACACCCATTTTTTTAAATCAAGGGCAATTTTGTTATTTTACTCCGTA
>JAWDEX010000011.1:4800893-4815476 GCA_035221805.1 Trichilia hirta | reverse complement strand
GGACAAAATTTTTAAAAATAATTAATAAAAAGCGATAAATTGTTATATAAATAAATAGTATTAATATTTTTGTATTTAATTTATTAATATATTTTCAATAAATATACTTTTTTTTTTTTGTTAACCTTTAGATATCTAACAATTATTTTCTTTTGTAATGGCTAATATAAAATATGATAGTAATTATAATATAAAATATAAATTTTTCATCTTGGCAAACGGTAACCACAAAGGACTAGTATTTTAACTAATATTTTTGTAAATGTTCAAACGTTTTAAGCAAATTAAAAATAATTGTACAGAGAATCAGTTAAATATTTCTTAAATTTTATTTTTAAAATGTTTTAATTCTAAAAATAATTCATATGCATTTAATAAATTGTGTTCTTAAAATACTTTAATAATATAAATAATTAAAATAGATATAACATCAACTAAATTATTTTCATAGTATTATGCTATCTTAAAATTTCTCTAAATTAATTTCCTTGCAAAATTTGTATTTCTTCGTGCATAACAAACATTTTCAGCAATGGAATTTTTTAAGACACTTACAACAAAATGGAATTGTTTGTAAGGGAACTTGCAGAAATAGTCATAGATGAATGTGAAGAGACTGCTTTAACAATTTATTATTTTTTATATTGTACATTTTTATAAAATTATTGTTTTATTATATATAAAAGTAATTATATTTATTGGGTCTAAAATAAAGAATCACCTTACTAACTCGAGTACAAAAAAATTATGACTACTATTCAAGTTGTAAAGAGAGTCAATAATATTGAAGTGACCCTTTTTGGCCACTCAAAATTTTCAGAGATCACTAGATCATATCTAGCTTGACATTGACTCTCAAGTTGAGAAATGTCGTCTTGTCATTCTATTCCATATCGAAGTACTAGCATGAGAATGTCAACCTATGATGACAAAAGCTTGTCTCTTTTACAGATTCATTCTGTCACAAAAATAGGAGAGAGGAGAGGAGAGCTCGTGCACCTAAATTATTGCAAAATGTCACATCATATTTAAAATTGTGTGTATTATATAAGGCATATTATAGGTAATTATTACGATGGTCTAAAATTTGAGGCCATGATAGCTGTGTGAGCTATTTTAGGCCTTAACACACAATCTACTGTCAAATCAGTCTTCTATTTTCTAATATTCACATTGGTGAAGATTAAGAAAGAATGCCACAGATCCCTATAAATCTAACGTTCCTACATCATAAGGAGGATAAGACGCTCAAAACTCAACCTCACTACCTTATTGTATTAGTACCTCTTTTATTTATTTAAACGCAAGACTTCCAACTCTCTTTACTTGTCTATTGAATCCCTATCTAACTTAAATATCGAAATTTTATCACTGAGAAGCAGACTTTACTCTTACCTTCCTTTATTATATTTACAGGTGCTAAGAGTATAGCCTACAGAGAAAATATTAACTCGAGGCAAAATTAACAATCATATTAAGGAGCATATAATACAAAATTTGTGTAGTGTTTGAAATATTATTTCTTGAAAATTTTCAGGCTTCAACAATATTTTTAATAAAAAAACATTTGTTATCAAAATTTATAAAATAATATAAAAATAAAATTTATTCTAACCAAAGATAAATTTATGAATATCCCTAATATGTTTTTATTACTATAAAATTTAGAGCTCACATTCTTACACACACTGAGTGGTTGTAACTTATGTTAATTACAATCTCTGTAACGTGATGACATTGTGAAATACTGTTATATATAAGTGAAACTGGAAAAAGAATTTTAGGTAAGTTTTAATAGTATAATTTTTAAGTTAGAGTTAAAATTCATATTTTATTTAAGATTAATTTTGAATTTATGTCTATTATGTGAGATATATTTGAAACTATATTTTTGATAAAATCAATTCTTAAAATTAAATTTTAAAAAATAATCATTCTCTACTTTGATTTGTACAGTAGTTAGAGATGATAATAATTTTATTTACGGGTACGAATATTCGTTCATATTCATTTATGGATATGAAAAACGAATAAAATGGATATATTTTTTTAAAATGGATAGGATACAAATAAATAAAAATATCTGTGAATATCATAAAACGAATTCATTTTACAATATTTGTAAATATTTCTTTTTATTCGTATCATATTTATTTTTAAAATGGATATTCGTTTTACTCGTTTCTCAAAAATAACATTATTTTAGATCTCATCAAAATGACATCATTTTAATCAAAATAAATCTAAAATTACTCCTTACAATACACAATTGACTTGAGATTCCAACTCTTATCCACCAAACTTTTATACTCATATTTTTTTGTTAGACAACGATTTCGAAGTTAACGAAATTTAAACTCAAACTACAGGTTATAATATTAGTTTTAGGAAGATTTTTAGGTTAATTGGTTAAATTGTTAATGTAAATGATTTTAGTGTGTTACAGTTTTACCTTTTATACTAGTTTTTATTTAGTTAAGAAAATAAAATTTAAAGTATTTTAAATTATTAATTATAACATAAAATTTAAAATATTTAAAATTATTAATTATAAAATTATTAAAATAAAAATAAATATTTATAGATATTTAAATGAATAAGAATATTCATATTTTTTTACAAATTCGAATAGGAGTGATAAGATAAGTAAATAAAAAAATACAAATAAAAAATTAAAAACTAATATGAATAATAAATACGATTGTATTTGTATTCGTTTATCTGTTTACCAATTTTGGCGATAAATTAGATTAGTAAGATTTTATCAAAAATAATTTTTAAAAATTTTCGTCAAATACTTAAAATTACTTGTTTTAACAATAATTTTAAATATTTTAGTTTTAAAATATTATTTAATTGTCTGAATATAAAATTGAGGGGATAATAAGAAAATTATAAGGCGTACAAAGCAACGAAGCCCGTCTTACGTAAATTCCTAAAGGGTCAAAATAAACAGATTGGCTCTTGGACTGACCCGAGCGTCAGCCAACCCCGAAAGTTCCCGGTCAAATCCAGCATGACCATAATGTCCTTCACGCGCAATTCACCACAAATCAATTAAAAAAAAATAAATTTCAATGGCCTAATTGTGGACACCGCGTGGCCGTCTTGTTCCTTCGGGCTTCCACTTCATCATCATATTGTCACGCCGGGACATCAGGACGAAACAAAGAAAACAAAAACCTATCAACCAATTCTACAGACAAAAGGGGTTTGGAATTGGAATCTTCAAGAAAACACACATTCAGCTCATTTGTAGTTCCACAATCTTGGTTTCTTCAACTGTAAGTCCTCTACTTTCTCTAGGTTTTATTTCAGATTTGAGCGTTTTTTAGTGTAATCTTTTGATCATAATCTGGGTTTGGCTTCTCATCTGTTGTGGGTTCGACGCGATTTTGTTTGAAAAAAATGGGAGATTGTAATGGAGGAATGAATTGATGTGGGAGAAAATGATTTACGATCAGTTAAGCCAACAGGTTAGTTAGAATGTCAATTTAGATTTAATTAAATTTCCATAATTATAAGTTAACGACAGAAATGGTTAAAATTGGTACAGTTGATTGTATAGACTCCTTGATGTATGTCCATATAACGTCGAATCTATTCGTTTTGCGGAATGAAATTACATTTAATTTCTTTCCAATGTGCCGGAGTAGCAGTGAAAAGTATTTTATTTGCAACTTTTTGGACTTACATCCACTGATGGATGATTATTGGGTTAATGTCATTTTGTCATGATGTATTAATGAACAATGTCAATTCATGAGTATGTTTTGTTAATGTTCGATACTGTTATTTTTGTACTAGCTTTTATTTCTCAAATGTTGTTTGGAATTTAGACTCAATTTGGTTGCTGGTGTGGATCTGCTATTGTTGGGGTTGGAATTGTGAATCTCTGGATGTATTTGTTGCCTTCTCAACAATTTTCTTTCTTCTTGGATGCTGCACCAAGCGTCCCCTTTCATTCATTTGAAGAATGACTGCCCTTTCATTTAGCTAGTTACACAGAGTTTGAAACTGATGTTCATTTTTTTTTTCTAAAAGAATTTACGACTGTTAAATCATATTAATTTTCTTTATGAATGTTTGGGATAATTACCTTCTCCTAACCTTTTCTGGGAATGGGAAATTCTGTTCTTTGTAAGTCTGCTGCATAAATGTTCAGTCTCTCTTTTGAACCTTGTTTTTGTTGCTGCTGAGAAGCCTTGAATTACTGTATTCTGGTGAACCGTTAGTTGTGTCAATGTGGCCGTGAGTCCATTAATAGCCTCCAGATGTTTCTGGTTGTGTTGTTGTGTTTCTACCGGTTCATGGGTGGGGGCCAAGGGAGACTTTTGGTAGTGGGGAAAAATATATCTAACCTTACCCAAAGTTCGACTAACAGACTTCTATAACTAGTTACTGATTACTCCGTCACGTCCTTACCCCCCCAAATAGCCACATGAACACATGTACAAATCAGATGATAAATAGCCTTCTATAACGAGATACTGATTAGTTCTATATCTCCTTACCCGCAAAATGCCCACTTGAACGTATGGACAAGCCAGATGAGAAATGGAGAAATGAATATCGAGTATCAGAGGACAGCAACATGCTTGAAAATTGGAATTCATTTATTTTAAATGCCATAATTAACAATAAAACTAAGCTACTTGAAATGAAACTAAAGTTTCTGGTTTCTATTGTTAACGTCTTTTGTCTTCAAAAAGACAATATTTGAGTCTTTATTTCCGTTCATCACAATTTCTTATGGATGAAAATTTTAGGTTGGAAGAGGACGGTTTTTGTACAATAAACGATGGTTCTTGAAACTTTTTTGTCATCTCCTCATCGGAGGTCCTCATCATTCAAGAAACAGTTTTCAAAGGATGAACTGGGTAGCTGGTCAGCACTGGTTGAGCGGCATCGTTTCCTCTTAACAGCACTGATCCTTTTAGCTTTTCTCTGTACTGTTTATCTCTATTTTGCCATCACTTTAGGGGCCACTGGGACTTGCTCTGGGTTAACCGGAAATCAGAAAGTGCTGTGTCAGGCAAAGGCTTCAGCGGGGAAGGGAAAAATGAAATTTCTCTAGCATTCAATAGCATTTGGCCACAATAATGTTTTGTTTGTTGAATATTTTTGGGATATAAGGGGATGGAAACTCAAGGGTATGATTTAGTTTTTGTGACTTATAATTTGTCAAATGGGCTTGAAGATGTTGGTGTATACATGATGTTTAGAAGAAAATGTTTTGGAAGCTATTTTATTAATATTAATGATTTTTTTTTTCTTTTATTGTTTTGGAAAAGCATAATATTCTTTGTTTTTTAAAGAATAATATTCTTGTTAATTGTGAATAAACGATTGTTTCGTGTTAATATTGATACTGAATTTCTGTGTTAGAATTTTTATAGTTTTTCTAAGGCGTTTCAATTTTTTGGGGGAGATTTAGGAGGCATGTACAGTGGCCCATTCTTTGAAAAAAAAAAAAAAAAAATTTTATAATTTTTTTACACTATTTAAAATAAAAAAAAATTATAGTTTTGGATTAAATTGAATTTGATTAAAAAATAAAAAGTCAGGTGCTCATGATACAGTGGACTCTTGTAGGGTAGGAGTTCCCTTCTATTTTAATCATTTTATATTTTAGTTGGAACCTTTAGGTGGGGTTGATGGTATCATCTTGACTTTGTATTAATTTCTTTCTCTCTCTCTCTTTTTTTTTTTTCCTTCAAGGATATGAATAATTTATTAGGGAGTTTAGATCTCATTTCAAATTGTTTTTGAAAGTAATAAATAATTTATTTGATAAATTTTTGTTAAATTTATATTTAGTAAAAATATTTTAAATTATTTATTGTATAATAGATATTAGACTTGCAAATTTCCAAAATTTGGTTAAATAGATAGTTTATTCATAAATATCCTAATACATTCCTGATTCTTTAATTGTTAACAAATTATTAGAAGGAATATTTTATTTTTATTTTTAATAATTATTTTTATCCTTGACTAATAAATTTTAAGAAATATAATTTTCTTAATTCTTTATATTTTTTTAAATTACTAAAAATTTATAATTTCTTCAAATTTTTATCTTTTTTTTTTTTTTAATTTACTATGATTATAAAATTTAAACTTTTATTAATGTAAAAAATAAAAAAAATAAAAAGATGAAATATCTAGGCATAACAGAAATATTTGGATTTGGCTTATACAGGGTAGAAAAAGTCTATAGTAGAGGAAGGACATCGGTTGAATTTAGGTAAGAAAAATTTGACCCTCATGTGCTTCGGATTCACATAATTTGAGTGTTGACGTTGTTCAAATTTTGAATGTTGATGCATAAAATCTTCGAAGAATTTTAGCATACTAAATAATGGATCTTATGATGATAATAATGTGATGATTGAAAGTTAATGGCATGATGGTTAAAGGTCAATAATAGGACTAAACTTGAATTTTTTATCCAAGTTACATACGTACCCTTTCTTTTTGGAGGTCAAGTCTTATCATAGTTTCTTTTTTGGGAGAAAATAGTTTTTATATGAAGTTGAGTGGTTTTCAAGGATCACAAAATCATAGGCCCTCTTTGCGAGATTTAACCAACGGACCTTGATCTTAATTTTTTCCTTATCTTTAAAAAAATAGGAGAGATTTGAACTTGTCAACGATTAAAATAACCATTGTTAAGCGATTTTAGAATCTCATTTGACACCTAAGACCTTATCTCCCTAGAGTCAATTCTCAAGCTTTACTTATTTTACCTGAGACCTTTGCAATGTGATCATTGTAACCTTTGAATAAAATTAAGCGGTGATTACACCCGAGTCCCTTCTAAAGTTTGGATAATCTCGAGTTCTCATCTTCACTGAGGTCTATTTTCTAGTTAGCAAACTAATATTTGATTAATCACTTGTACCCATAACCCTTGCCACATCAAGGTTAGGGCCTCACTAGTTGGTGAATGTCTTGACTTTGCCAACTCAGGGGTTCTCTAACTCTTACGTCACTCTGCATAACGTCCATTCAAATTTTGAAAAGGATCTAAAGGTCTCATATTAAAGATCTTCTGAGATGTAGGTAAGTAGGAGTCTCGAAATCCCTCATAAAGTATGAAACTTTTACTGAAGTAAGACCAAAATTGTTACATTGTGCCCAATGAGCAATAAGTCCATTGTCCATTGGGCCTTTTCTGTATATGAATTATTCTCTAAAACATTTATATTATTTATTATAAAAATATGCTCTCAAGAGTCTGGCTAGTAATTTCTAGTAATTTAAGTTTTATTTATTTATTTATGTTCAATTTGAAAATAAATAAAGATTTAAAAATATATCTGTGCTTTGTTCCTCTTTCTTATTTTTAAATTAAAAAAATATGACAATATAACACCCAATTTAGTGCATCAGAAAATTATATATATATATATATATATAAAATGTTATTAAGCATCAAGAATTGTCTCCATAATCTTATGCACCCTACTGCTCAATGAACGTGTATGGAACTTTAACAAAGGTCCTAGGAATTTATTTTTGTCATTAAATTAATTTTCACAAATTATCAACCCCTGTGATGGAAAGCAAAATTTAAGTCCTGCAAGCCATTGCCTAAGCGGCACTCACTTCATCACTCTTGCTCAAGAACAAGTATTCAAACTTCCTCACATGATTTGAAGGCGAGATTTTATTTTTCTTCATATTGATGAGAGAATAATATTAAAATGCGACAAATATAATTAAATCTTTAATTTTGAGAAAATACTTTTAAAATTTGACAAATATAGCTAGATATCTAATTTTGAAGGGTAAACACGTAATCTACAAATGATTCATAAAGAAGAAAAAAAAAATTAATGCCAATAGCAAATGGAAGAAAATATAACGAGAGAAATTGAAGACCTCTTCAAAATTAGGGTTGACCACAAATAAAGTGTTAGAATAAAAAAAAAAAAATTAATACAATAGCAAATAAAACCTCTTCAAAATCAGTATGGCATACAAACAAGAGTACGAGTGGTCAACAAAATTTGGCACTTTGATCAATTTTACTTAGATGAAATTTTAGCTTAGAGATAAAATTTGAAACCTTTTTGTTGGTGTTTAGCTCTTTTGACAAACCCTACCCTCACCCAAATTAACGGAAAAAAAATTGTTCTCAAAGCTGCAAACCCAAAAAAATAAGCGTGTCTAAATACGAAAAGTAGTAGTTAGATTTTAGTTTGCTTTTATCATTTACGTCCCAGCAAGGAGTGGTTTTCTATCTTTAATAAGGGAGATGGTAGAGTATATTTATGGCCAATATAATTCCTGTGATACAATTGGGATGTTTCAATTTGAATTATGAGTCATGACGATTGCTAATCAATCCATGTCTTGGCAAATGTTTGGTAAGAGTCAAGCCTAAAGAAAAATACCATCTCATTATTAGGAGCTCTAGAATGTAAAGGGCTCGCAATCACCGTCAGGGATGGTATTCTAAACGCTATATTTTGGTGCATCTTTATTGATAAATGACATTTGAACGAATAATTTGTACTACTATCAAAGAAACACAATTATGGATCAGCATTTATGTGTCTAGAAAAAATTGCAAGCTCAAAGTTAACAAAGTTGTGGCGGCATACGCAATTTAATTAGGATATCAAGGAGACAAATCAATCAATCATTCAGCCAGCAAAAATCAATTACGGAAGGTCAACAATCACCAATGAGCAATCAGGTGAAAGATAAGAAGAGAAGATTCAGCCAGCATCAAAGCAACTAGAAGATTGAATCATCATCTATAATTCTGGAAGCATATAATATCAAGGAATCATTAAGAAAAGTCAACAAAAAATTACAATCATCTAGGAGCATAATTTCAGCCTTCAGTTTATGTACTCAAAATCATCCTTAATCTTTGCTTTTCCATGCATGTAAATTGATTATATTTTGGCCATGATGAATGGGAACTTATCCTTGCATTCTTGAATATAAGTTCCTCTAGTCAGTGATTGTAATTTATCCAAGCTTGCCAAATCAAGATCAAAATCCTTTCATGGTATCAGAGCTTCAAGTTCGAGAGTCGTATTTATTATTATACCTAAACAAGGCTACGAAGCCTTTTGGTGAGCCTGAAAATTGGAGTTAGAGTGTAACAACAATCAATAAATGCCACAAACCCACAACAAACATTACAAACCACCGCATCCTACTTTTTTATGCAGACATTCCGACCACTGTTGGTGTTGTTTCTCTACCGTCGATGGCGCGATATTGCAGTTCCACACATTGGCCTTCGAATAACCACTTCATCGCCATTATTTTGCTGCTCAAACCGATAAAATACTGATCTCTCTTTGTTGTACAAATACTTTGCACTGACGAATCTCTCTTTGTTGTAACAAGCCGACAATTGCACGGACGAAAAATAAAAGGCTCAAATAATTGTTAAGAGCCTAAACTTAAGATTCAACTTAGAGGTAGCAAACGGATTGTGTCGGCCGAGAACGGCCATGAAAATGATGCCCTCATGGACTAATGTGCAGGATTGGCCTAAACATGTAATCATTTCGGGCTAAAAAAAAAAAAGTATATGGTCCACACCAACTCCATGTTTGATTTGACCCGTGGACTCGAAAATTTATTTTTTTTATTATAATAATAATAATAATAATAATAATAATAATATATATTAAAATATAATATATTTTATATAAAATTACGTACGTGTATGTGTAATAGGATAACGGGCCGGCTTTTACTGGATCGGCTACTGAAAATATGGCCCACTAACTGGGTTGGGCATGAACCCGTCACTGGTTGTGCCAAGCCCTAGCACCGTACAAAGCTCTTGACCATGATGGGATTTTACCAAGTTCGACTCGTAGGCTTAGTTTCTCGGCATAAAAAGGCCCATCAACTGTGTTGGGCCATACCGGGCATTCATTGTTCGCGAGCAGAGCTGCTACTGCTCACGTACCGGGCTGGCCTTACTCGTTTGCAAATCTAATTCCACTCTTTCACCAATGCTCAAGTTTTATTTCAGTTAAAGCTTGAAACTACAAATTACATCTTATGGAGTTCACAAATCATTTTGCTAGTTCGAAATCTGGGTATTCTTCATCATCCCGCCATCTCGGATAAGCCAGGTCAAGAAACTGAAGATAGCAACAAAGAATTGATTCCAAAATCCGCGATCATTTCGTTAGTTTAAAATCTGGGTATTCTTCATCATCTCAGCGACTCCGAGAAGCCAGATGAAGAAATTAAAGGTAGCAACAATGAATTGATTCTAAATCCGCAATGCCAAACTTGGTTCAACAATACTGGACTACTCAGTTCATGACTCCTTGGAACCATGAAAAAAGTTCTTAGCCTCATTTTTGAAACAGAAACTGCAGCTGCCTATGATATTACTGAGGCTAAATATAGGTCCATGGCTTTTGCTACTGCCAACATAACTCGGTTCACTTTTCTTCTTCGTGACATTGGTGTTCTCTTGTTTCGCCTTCCACAACTATTCTGTGACAATAGAGTGCACTCCACATGTCTTTCAATTCAATATTTGACTCTAGAATTAGGTATGTTGAAATTGACTATCACTTTGTGCTGGAAAAGGAGGCAATGGTGTTCATCATTACAAGGTTTGTTTTCTCCAATTATCAACCAGTCGATATTCTTACAAAGCCTTTACAAAAGGACGACTTTGTGTTTTGTTTTTTATTTTTATTTTTTGACTAAACTGGGCGTTCACCCAAGCTCCCACGCCAGGTTGAGGGGGCATATTAAAGAAACAAATCAATCACAAGAAGAGAAAATTGAGGAAATCCTTCAGCCAAGAAAAATCAATCACGGAACATCAACAATCATCAAGGAGCAATCACATGAAAGACAAGAAGAGAAGATTCAGTCAGCATCAAAGCAACTAGAAGATTGAATCATCATCTACAATTCTGGAAACACATAATCGTCAAGGAATCATTTAGGAAGGTCAACAAAGAATTAAAATCATCAAGGAGCATAATTTCAACCTTCAATTGATGCACTCAAAATCATCCTCAATCTTTGCTTTTCCATGAACGTAAATTGATTATATTGTGGCCATAATGAATGAGAACTTATCCTTGAATTCTTGAATATAAATTCTTTTAGTCAGTGATTGTAATTTATCCGAACTTCCCAAAAAATATCCAAACTTCCCTAATTTAAATCAAAATCCTTTCAGGATACACCCATAAAAAAGTTTTATCGAATTTGGTTGAGCAAAATTTGTTAAAAAGTATATGCTCTTGCAAATTAAATTTCAATGATCTACAGTAATATAATTAAAATTTTTTTTTTTTTTTGTACCACCTGTGTTTGAATTTGATGTTGTGTATAATATGGGATGAATCCATTGTGCATTGAAGAGATTTGAACATTTTCACTGTAATATTTGAGACTACAAAAGTAGACTTTTTTTTAGCAAGCACTATTTTTTTTACTTTTGTTAATGATTTTAAAAAATTGATGATTTCAAACTAATATAAAAATAAAAAATAAAAGAGGGAGTATGGGTGTATCTAATAAAAATCAAAAGTTATGTTGTGGACAAATAGAAAACCATGATCAATACTCAAACTAATATAAAAAATAAATAAAACGATTTCAGTCAAATAAAGATGGAAAATATAATAATAAGATTTCACAATTAAAAATACACCGTGATAGATTGAAATAAATAATTAATAATTAAGGAGGCTATTTGGTTACAAAAGGGTTGCTTGAAAACTTAGGACTTGTCCATGTGCGTATTATTGCATATTGTGATGTTCAAAATGCAAAGTTTTTTTCTATTTGTTTCACCCATACAGAATTCAACCGCATAAACTAAAATAACTGCTTTCTCTCTTTTCTTAATTTGCTATTATTATTTCTTTACAATCCACGAACAACTTAATTAGTTATTAGCCAACTCTGCTTTTGCAACACATAAATACAAGATATTCTTCTTCTTTCTATGTTTATTTTCTCTTTTCAAGCTTCAATTATCAAGTACTTTAATGCCATATTGATGTAAGATACTCTAGTTAATGGTCAAGATCACAATAAACGAATAATTTTCAACTTAACCATGTATTAAACATTTCAAAGAGAAAAATACAATATTTTAGCTTTTTAATTAATATTGATTTAATTAAAGAAGGAAAATTAAAATTAGCAAAAAATATTTAATTTCATGATTTCATCAATTATTAAAGTTGATTAGCGAAGGGAAATTAAGTTTTATTTACAAACGGTAAAACAAATTTAACATTTTTTGGAGTTAATTTCAGTAGTGGATTTTTTTTTTTCTATTTTCTAAATATGAGAAAATGGACAGAAAGTCAATAATTATGAAAATAAAAGTAAAAATTTTGAATGGATAATATTATATTATTTTAATTGTCTTAATTAAAATCGTTTTCTTCTGTTAATTTTCTAACAAAAGATAACAAATTTAAGTAATTTATTCTTAACTCAAAAACTGAAATTTTGAATAAATATTTTAGAAGAGCTAAATTCATTAGAACTTTGCCTTTGCGCGTTGGCACTTGGCAGCTTCTTGGATTTAAGAGGCTGGCTATAGTCCTAAGGACGCCACTTCAATAACTCTATTTATTCCAAAATAAGGCCCTGAACTTCAATAGTCAGTTCAAATTTATTTGCAGCTCTCTAGTGTCATTCACTAACCAAGAAATCTGAAATGCGTTCAGTAAAATAACTTTTATTCTTTTTGAAAGAACATTTAGTAATATATTGTCTTTGGAAATTAATTTCAAAAGAATTTAATTAAAAAGATAACTCACTTAACCTTTAGAATGGGTTGGAATAAATACAATATTGAATCAATGTCTGTGCACTATATCTAATAAACAATATAGTATTAATCCATTTAAGTTTAGATCCAAGAAATCTGATAAAAATGAATAAATGAAACAAATCTATGTCATGTTACCACGACTTAAAAAATGACGTTATTTCTTTGTTCTCTTTCTTTGACTATGCTCAATCAGATTAAAAGATCGATACCCATTAGCAAATTTTTAATTTAATTTTATAGTTGTCTGTTGTACCCAGGCACTATGAGTCACATAATTACTAAAACGTTTATATTAAAACAATGGTGACATAACTTAGAAGACACTATATCACATATCAAATCGATCCTTAGACACCATATCACATACCAAATCTACCCTTAGGGTAATTTTTTTTTTTACTAGTACATTAGTAATTAGTATATTACTAATAAACGTTCTTATAAAATGGACCAACCTCATTAAATGTAAGGCATATTACATAAGTGGGTAAAGTTAGTATGTAAGTGCCCCTACCATGTTAGTGTAATCAATACACATCACACTTTCATATATGGGTATTGGCGAATTACTTAAAGACATAGTTAGGACTACTTATTTCAATTAATTTTAGAAGTAAAAGTATAAAATAATATTAATTTTAATAAAATTTATTTATATTTTAATTAATATTTAATATTTTAACTCTTAAATTCTATTATGCAGTAATTGTGGAAAAGCAACGGCTAAAGAGGATGCGCGCGACTGAGAGCCGTTGGCTGACAAAATGAAATCGGACATTGGATGCCGATACTCTAATAAAATGGGATCGGACATCATTTCATGCTGATGCACTGGATTAATACTCTACAAAGAAACGCGTGAACGAAAGCAAACAAAAAGAGGCTACTAATTTAGAGGGGAATGACAAATTCGGCTATAATTTTATTAAATAATTATTATTCTTTATTTTATATTTTAGAATAAATTTATTTTAAAGTTTGAATTTTATAATAAATATTTTTTATCAAATTAATTTTTCAAGTTTTTTTTATCTTTTCTGAGTTCTCTAATTATTACAAAGATATAAAAATTAAAAAAATTTAAAATATGATTTAAAATTTTTTTTTATGTTTTTTAAAATATAAATTCTATTAATTAAATTTTATGCATATTATATAATTTTTTAATAATAATTATATATATATATATATTAAATTTTATACTTTATAAATATTGGGAATATAATAGTTATTATATTGCAATAAAAGACCAAAAAATTAAGAAAATTAATTTGACATATAGATATTTGTTACAATTTTTAAATTTTAAAAAATTTTTATTACAAAATATACAACAGAGGAGTAATTGTCATTTAATAAAATTATATAGAGTATTTATTGTTTTCTCAAATTTTAATTTATTAAAAAGGAGAATGATCAATAGTCCCTATGATTTTATTCAATGACAATTATTCTCCTACTTTATGTATTGTCATAAAAATTCTATTAAAATTTAACTATTGTGACAAATACTCTTATCAAACTATTTTTTTTTTTTTCCTTTTTGCTGTGTGATAATTATTATGACCTTAACCCTTATAAAAGTATAAAAATTAAAATATAATTTTAAATATAATTTATAAATTTTTATATTCTTTAAAATATAAATTCTTTTAATTAAATTTTATGAGTTTTATATAATTTTTTAATTGTCATTTTATGTATTATATAATTTTTAAAACTTTTATATTTTATAAAAATTAAGAGTATAATAATTATATTTTAGAAAA
>JAWDEX010000011.1:4763566-4777524 GCA_035221805.1 Trichilia hirta | reverse complement strand
TGGCTAGGAACTCTTATTCGCATACTCAATCTTCAAGTGTAAATTTCTTCTAATTGAAAAATCTAATTTGTAATTCATTTGTTTCTAATAAAAATAAGTAGATTTAGAATTCTATAAAATTAAATTTTAGCTAAATCGAAATTCGAACAAGAGAGAAATAAAGTCGCAAGGTGGGAAGTATGAAATTAATCCTTTTAGCCTTAGGTAATATTCCAGCAAGTCAAAAAAATTTTATTCGAACGAATGGAAGCATTTGTTTGAACGAATAGGAAAATTCATTTGGCTAAATTAGGGAGTTCATTCAAACGAATCGAGGGATTCGTTCGAACAAATTATGCACAAAATTTTTCAAAGAGTTCAAAATAATTCATTTGAATGAATCACTCATGAAATAACTTTTAGATTATTTTTTTAAAATTTTCTTAATTATAACCTCAAGGGTAAATTAGTAATTTTATCCCTTATTTTATATATACCCTCAAAAATTGGATCTCTCTTCATTTTCTTAGTATTTCTTTTCGTTCTTCATTGTTTCTTCTTCTCTTTCTTTTTTCTCAACCTTTCATCAACTCTTACTCATTTCTTTTAAATTTCTTTAAATTCTTGTTAAATTTAGCCTCAAACCATCACTCTAAGCTTACTACGCTTGTCAATTTTGTGTATTTTGGGCTAAGATTATTGTAAAGGAAAAGCTAAGGTTTATGAAAAATTTAGGCTTTTCAATTTTGAGCATCAAATAAGTAAACATTTGGGTTTTTCAAGTTAAAAACGATCTCTTGGTAAGATTTCTAATTAGTTTTAAGTTTAATTTTGTATTTTAATTGATATTATAATTTAGGATTTATTATATTTAGAAAATTTTAGTATTTAGGCTTAAATTAAATCCTATTAAATATGAATATGAAGAATTTACTTTGGAATCATTGTATTAAAAAGTAGAATGAATCGAATTAAGGATTAAATGAAGAATTTGATAAAGTTGCTGTTCATAGTTATTGTTCGCAAATGATACTCATCTGATTGTTCAAAAAAATACTATTTAATCATTAAATCCATATTTAAATAATATTTATAAGTTATATGAATGTCCATGGTATTAAAAAGTAGAATGAATCAAATCAAGGATTAAATGAAGAATTTGATAAAGTTACTGTTCATAGTTACTGTTCGCAAATGCTGCTCATTTGATTGTTTAAAAAATACTATTTAATCATTAAATTCATATTTAAATAAGATTTATAAGTTATATGAATGTCCATGGTATTTATTTGGTAGAAATCGAATAAATGACCGGCGAGTCATAATACATGATTTTGAATTTGATAGAATCGAGAAATAGATTATATGTTATTTTAGATAGATAAAAAAATAAATAATTATACAGAATGAATTTATAAATAAGGATTTGGAGAGTTTAGATGAGTAGAGATATGTATTGAATAGAAATATTTTAGTACTATGCATATGAGAGAGATAGAATAAGTTATTAATGATAGTATTGTTAATGCTATAATTAATAATGTGTTATATAGATTTTAGTGTCGCATGACATGACTCAAAATAATTAGACAAATAGCGAGGCTCAGAGATATAGAGAATTGAGGGAGTTTATACCTCCCCTATTATGAGTAGACTCATTATATTTTTATTATTTTGAATCAAATTTTATTTTTTTAAATGCTATAAAGTAATAGAATATTTTTATAAATAAATGATTTAAGATCACATGAGATGCATTAAATTTTTTTGTTATGGTAGAGGTTAGGAGGAGGTTTTCTTATTTGTGATATATTTATAAAATTATGATTTTATTGGTTTGTGTTAACTATTACCTTTTTATGATAATTTAATATATGTTCACTATTTTAAAAAGAAAATAAATAGCTTATTGATAGTGTATGAATTTGATTATGAAGCTTTTGGCTAATTGATATATTTTTACTTGATATTATTTTGCAAAATCATTATGATATGAATAGTTATGATATAAGATATCATTGTTTTTATATATATGATTGACAATGGCCAGAGAGTCAAGTTATTATCTAATTTATTTGATACATGATATGGGTTAATAAGGCCTTGGTTATAAGAGCCAGAATTATAGCTACGTAGTAAGTAGCCTAGAGACGAACCTACGAAGAGGCTGCCTAAGTGAGCGCGCCATTAGCGAGGCCGGTATAAAGGAAGTAGTGATCCTATTTAAAAAGAAGTAGATCTCTAACAAGATTATAGATGTTAGTTATGTGAGAATTCATAGGTTACCTAGGCCAACATCAGTGGTAAGCAAGAATTTTAAAAGAAATTCATGTATCATGAGTTTTATTATATAAATTACACTTTTATCGAACATGTATCATATATTTTCATTGAATATTTATTATTTTATATGCATAGAAAAAAAATTCACTAATAATTTGGGTTTGCTTCTGATCAGAGTGATTGCCGGGAAGGTGGCTTACCCAATAATTTTATCAACTATTTTAAAAATTTTACTTAATAATTTTACTTTATTCTTATTTTATTATTTTCTAAATGTTTTATTATAAACTCAAATGTTTCGAATATTTCATTTTGATTGATTTCTTCGTATGTATATTGAGATAAGTACATATTAGTTGTATTGCTTGTTTTTAGTCTACTCACGGAGTATACTCCTATATAGTCATCTCTCTCACTTTTCAATTTCAGGTGATCGAGTGTAGTATAGATAATACGTTAGCGCTGGTGATTAAAACAGTCTTAGAACTATCGATATTTATATAGATTGTGTACCAGTATTTAGATAAAGTTGTCCACTAAAAATATTTTGTAAAATATTTTATGATATAAAAATTAATACTTTTGAATTATATGATTTGAATATTTGTAAGTTATTTTATATGTTATTATTTTAAAATAATATTTATTAAACTGTATCATTAGTATAATATGAAATTATTTTTTATTTATTTATTTTGATATGTGATTTCTAAAGGTCTCGAAGAGATCAGTATAATTTATATTTATAAAATAATTGATAAAATTTTTTAAAAATATATATTTATAATTACTCGGAGACAAGTACCCAATTAGTCTTATTGACTTGAGAGGCATATTCGGGATTTAGAGTGTATTTCGAAAGTCTACGATAATTATTATGTGTAGATCTCACGGACGGAGCGTGACATAATAATAATTATTTTTTTTATATTTAATATAATTTATATTTTTAAAATAGTTATATAAGATTTATAAATTAATTCTAAATAATATTTATAAAATATTTTTTACTATATTTAAAATAAAATAATAAATTATTATTATTCTCAAACAAGTTTGGATCCAATCTGGCCTAAAATCATAATAAATCGGGCCAGGCTAGGCTAGGTCAGACTGTTTTACCACCCTAAAAGATAGCCAGAGATTTACACCTTGTTTTTCTAGGCGCAATCACTTGTCCATACATATCAAAACTCGTTTTATAATAATAAGAATTTTTGATAGTGATTTTTAAATAAAATTATATGATTGGTCCTAAAATACTAAATAATATTTCGTTTGACAGCTGATTTTTTTTTCTTCTATATACCACTAGAAAATAAAAAATAGATAAATAACATATAAACTGTTAAGGCTTTACTAAATGTATATTTTAGTTTTATTATTTTTAAATATATTTATAAATATTTAATTTATTAGTTTAATCTATAAATTTAAATAAAATTAAAAATAATTTAATAAATCTTACTCTTAATATAATTATAATTAAAAATATATTACTCTTATTATAATATAAAAATTCTATTATAATTAATAATTTTCAACAACATTTCAAATCTTTAAAAATATTTTAAATTATTAAGATTAAAATATATATTTAATAAAATTTTAGAAATATGTAGTACTGTTAAAAATGAAAAAGTGTTAAATCAATCGCATCTTATATTTTGCATTTGTACACAATTTCCAATTCCTTTCCCATTCAAACATCGTTCCCGCTGCTCGCCCATGCAAATCTTTTTCCCAACACACAAAACGACATCAAATTTCGAATGGTTGTTACCGTTATTCCCGAAAACGACAACCAACTGCCCTTCGAACAAAAGCACGCACACTTTCCAACGGGTGTTCAAATTCAAATCCTCTCACTCTCCCTTGATCTCTTAAATCATCTCACCATTAACAATGCCCCACGTCATAAACTTTTCTTAAACAACACCAGTAGTCGAAGGCGTCGCAAAATTTAGTAATATGTTTTTTCTAAAGAAAGAAAATCCAGTTATATGTTAAAAACATAAAAAGACAAAAATATCCTAAGATTAAAAATATAAAATTTTGTCCAAAATTTTTCATTAAAAAATGCATTTCAAATGTGAATAAAAAAAGTAATAAATAATTTTAAAAATATAAAAATTCACCATGAAATTTATCTGTACTAACTCACATATTACATTATTTATGTTCTATTTTAAACAAAAAATTTAGAATTAATAATATTATTGTTTTAAATTTTGATAAAATTCATTTATTAAATAGTAAAAAATATAATAAATAATTTTAAAAAATAAAAAGAAATTTTGTATATAATAAAATCATGTTAATTCACATATAATATTATTTGAAATTTATCTTTAGATGGAAATTTTAAAATTATTATTATTAATATTTAATCTTATTATTCTGAAAATATTAATTTAATTTGTAAATTTGCAGAAAAATAAAAAAAAATTAAAAACATTTAACCAAAAGATTGTAGGTCCTTTTCTCAATTTGAAATGAATGTATAAAATTAAAAGCTTTAGGTGAGGCATCTCTTTCTTAACCAAAAAAATAAAGGAAACTTCGTTACATATTTTAAATTATTATTGTTATCATTAATTAATTTCCAAGTAAATTTTAACAAATCTAAGGATTTTAGACGAATTTACAATGAAACAATCTAATTACTTAAGAATTTGCAATGAAAAACTTGTATTGCAGTCAAGAGTTGGGTGATATTTCAATCCTTGTTTTAACATTTTCTCTAAACTCTTTCGATCTGATTTTGCCACATCAGACTAGGACCTAAATACTGATGACGTGGCACAATCACAGTAGGATGATTTACCACTTATCGATTGATTGCAGTAGTTCAGTTCGGTTTATAAAATCAAAATCTCATTAGGTCTCATTCAGTTCGTTCATTGTAGACTCACTCAAACTTCCTTTGTTTAACCAATCCATCATTCAAAATCGTTCTATACAAAAATTGGCTGAATCAGCAAAAAATTTCAACTTGTAGGCAGATCCCAGAATTACCCAACATCTAAAACAAGCGACATTTTCTCAACTTCCTCTCTTTTCCTTTGTGTCTATACAAAAAATGACTGCTTTCAAGAAACCCACTTTTCCACGCCAATCTTCTTACAATTCCCTATATGTTAATCCCCTCACTGCCCCAAAACACGGTCGTAGCTACGGTGAAGGGGGAGACGGAGGAGGTGAAAACGAAGAATCAGTCGTTTTCAGTGACAACAAAGAAAATGCTGTACCCAACAAGAAAGTGAATATTACTAATAATATCTATAATGGAGACAAGGAAAATGCTGCTCCCACTCCCATAAATGGGTCCGTTACTTCTTTGCGAAAGCAATTTTCAACTGTGAAATCGTTGTCCACAAATGGGTCTGCTGTTGATGTGCCTAAACAGGTTTCACATTTCAAGTCTTTATCCACTGGAAGAGTGTTGAAACCTTCATCTCTTCAGTTTTGCATGCAAATGAATGAACCTGAAAGGATTTTTGGGACGAAAACTTGGGATCCTACTGACTCAGAGAATTCTACTTCTTTGAATGTTTGGGATTATTCTGATTCAGAAGCAGCTCCAGCTTCTTCTTGGTCTACCCTACCAAATAGGTAGATAATTTGGTTACCTTCTTCATACTAATTATTGAAGTTAAAAGTTTAGGCTATATGGTTTCACAAATTGTTCAGATAAGTTATCTTGCTGAGTGAATATCGTAGTTCTTTGAATATCATGTAAACCGAAGTCTTTGCGGGGCTTTGTTGTGCAGGCCAGTGCCATTGGATATTGGGAGATGTACTTGTGTGATTGTAAAGGAAGCATCTCCACCAGGGCTAGACGGTGGTCATTGTTACTCATTTTACACCTATGTAAGATTTTAGTAGCATGTTAATAATTTTTTCTGGGAGTTATAATTCGTATATTAGTTTCCCTTTTGTGAAGGATTTTTTCAGAAAGAACTGAAAACAAGCATTTTTGTTTACTCTATAATTGTACTTAATTCTTCTTTTGTGAAACTATTCTTTATTGGTGTTTGATTCAATTTTCTGAACTAAAATCTGCTGTCCTTTCTGTGTTTCATCAGTCTAGTTCTTCTTTAGGTTCTCTGTGTGTATTGATAAATTGGACATACTTCAAATTTTACAACACTTTTGAATAATAATTTAACCCAAGGTCCAGCTGGAACTTGATGTTATGGTGGTGGAATATTTAGATTGATGCGTGTTAACTTCATATCAATGACTCAATCAAATGTTAATACTGTATTGACACACTTTAATAATCAAAAGGGCGTGCCTTTTGTTCTGTTTTCTGCTGTATAGGTTGCATATTTCCCATTGTTATGGAATATGTAGTTAGATTGAACCGATACTCGTTCATGTAATGTGTGGAGCGCTTCTATTTGATACCGAATCAGATCGAAGCCACGTTCTTAGTAGAATTTTAAGAACTTTCAATACACTTGTCACCAGAAATGCATATGATGCAGCCATAAGTTTGTAAATAGCACCTCCAATATGCGATGCATTTTTTTCATTTACAGACCGCTTTTCTAATGGTTACGCTAAACCTTTTTTTCATACATGGCATTTGATGAGATGGTTGGTTGTTTCATTCGTGTTTATTCCTAATTTTGAACTCTCTTTCAAGTTATTTCCTGAGTTTCTAAATTGTCAAAGGATAACTTTGTTGCAATTGGTTTAGATGTTTGATTCCTTCACCACTTATCGGCGTAGAAAATATTTCACAGTGTTCATCAGTCTTATTGAAGACATTAGTTTTAAGGACACTAGAGGTTTATATTTCTTATCAACTATTGACCGCTGAAAGTCTAAAAGTTCTTTTGTTTCAACAAGTTGCTAGATTTAGGCTTCATTAGAACTACGGTGCTATGGCTTCAAAGCCACAACTTTCAAAAGATGAAGTAACTAACTGTTAGTGGATGAATAGTTAATGGTTTCTGTTGTGAAGTACAAATTAATGATTTGGGGCTGTAAAGATGTTTGTCTTAGTTTCCACTATAAATGCTTATTTTGAAATCTTTTGACTCAGGATGTAAATATTGCAGGAAGGTCAGGGACGACAGAACAGGAAACTAGCAGTAGCTCAGCACAAGCGGCATAGTGGCAAGTCAAAGATTATTATAGCTCAGAATACAAGGGGAATAAAGTCAAATTCAGATGATAGTTTTATTGGGACGGTGACCTCTAATCTTATGGGTTCAAAATACCTCATAAGTGATCAGGTTCAAAATCTTGACACTTTAGTGAATTATATCACTTCTGAAAGATAAAAGAACTGTCATCTTTGTACTGTAAGTATGAAGATATTGCCACTAATTTTATATAATCATTTTATTTTGCAGAGTAATCGTCTCAGTTCAATTAACAAACCATCTAATCCACTGCTCGCTGTCGTTAAGTAAGCATAACACCATCTCTATGCATGTCTCATCTGCCTTTTCCTGCCTAAGTGTGGTTTTTCTTTGTTTCATCAGGTTCATACCTACCATAGCCACTTGGACTGGAAGTTACAGAAGTATGATGGCGTACATACCCAAGCACCAATCCATGATACTAAAGACTACTACTCAAATGGGCTCGACAGATAATAAGGTATCATAAATACTCAGTCATTAATACTTTCAATGATGATTTTCTTCTCATACTGTTTTCAATTACCACTGGTCCAGTCAAAATGATGTTTATATCCCTATTCTCTTCTGTGGTAGGTGCAACATAGTAACGGACTGCCCAAGGATTGGGAGGGAAAAGTAGATAAAGTTCACATGCTTTCTTCAAGGATTCCCTGTTACAATAATGTAGGCATATCTGTGTGTTTTGTCTTGAAGAAAGAGAATAAAGTTTTTCAACTTTTGTTCACTTCTTTCTGCATGAATTTTTTCTTTAATTCTTTTTTTTTTTTTTTTTTCCTCTTTTGCATCTTAAGATTTCAAAGCAATACGAATTGGACTTTAGAGATAGGGGAAGAGCTGGTCTGAGAATCCGAAGTTCAGTAAAGAATTTTCAGCTAACTATGGAGGTATAACGTAATTTTTGATTCAAGTTTTTAGCTGGGATGGATCATTATACATCATTTAACTTCACATGCTTGTTCATCCAAGCACACTTATGTTGACATGCATATATCCATGGACGCATATTTTCATGTGGTGGGTTTGTTTCCAACTTCCAAGGACTTTATTATCGAAGGGTGATCTTTCTGTGTGGTGGATGGTCAATGGAAAACAGTCTTTATTTTGCGCTGTCTGACTTTTATATGGTTTACTTAGGAGAATGGAAAACAGACAATTCTGCAGCTTGGAAGGGTGGGGAAGTCGAAGTATGTGATGGACTTCAGGTGTGATAGTTTAACCATTTCTCTATCACCTTTAATAATTCCTCATTCCAACAAATGTAATGCATGAGAGGTCAATTTAGAATTAAACATTTATGATTCTTTTAGCTTTTAAGCATAAAGGAAAGCGAAACCAATGTTGTACTAAGTATGCGTCTGTTACTATGCAGATATCCTCTGACTGGTTACCAAGCATTCTGCATATGTTTGGCTTCAATTGATTCAAAGCTTTGTTGCACAATTTGAGTTAATGTAGAGGCAATCATCATCTAGTTCAACCTCTGAACTCATGTTTTGCTGCTTGTCTCTGTTCCTGGTGGCTCGCCGAACTCAATTGATCATCTTCACCTGGCAGAAACAACGCATCTTTTTGGGTAAAGCTGGTCATGTGTATCATTCGAATAGGCAAGCAATTGTTTTGTGATGTCAAAATAATCGTTACTTGTATCCACATCTTATGTTACCGATCACTTCATGTTCCTGAACCAGTTAGTTGAAAAATGGAATTGATATTTACGAACTATTCTCTTTTGATGATTCTCGTTATTCTCCGAGATTTATGGTCAAAACAGTTGATTTTCATAACACGCATGAAAGAATATTGCAAATAAAAATGGTATGATGTTAAAGTGGTTGCTCTTTTTACAGTCTCAGCATCATTTTGCTTCAAGCCATGATGAAAATATCTTCAGAATATTATTTGCACAATCATGGTAGACGATATATAATATATTTACAAGATGCAACTAGGAAGAAAATCCAAGGAAGCCCAGCCCTTACACACCAATTTTGTCATATTAAACCAATAGTAATTAACAAACAATTAAATAGTTGTCCGTTTCTATCAATATCAACTTTTAAATACTGAAACAAAAAAAGTCAGCAAATCTCTACTGCCTAAATTTGATTAAAACAACAACAACAATAATAAATTATAATTATAACAATAACAACAACAATAAGAGAAAGAATATATATTTTTTTTTATTAGAAAAAAGATCAATTTGAATTTGAATTGTCTCCATACTTTTTATCTTCTACGGTCGACCTACCTTTCTAGTCATCAAGTTCGCAATAAAAAATGGGAGAAATTAATGAATTTAGATCACCAAATATAACATCATCACCCTCCGTGTAGCTACCGGAGTCTTGGCAATCAAAATAAGTTTGAATGTCGTCGGGAAAACTCCTACGTGATGGGCCAGCCTCCGACGATGTAGATAAACAATCAGCAGCTGAAGTTTTCTCCAACATTTCCTTAAATTTCGAGGATTGTAATAGAAGTCCCAATGCTGATGACGGCGAGCCCCCGCCTTCCCCCCCAGCTGGCAGTGGTGGAGGTTCTGACATGTCACCAACATTAGAGCTTTGTTGTTGTTCTGATGAAAAACTTAATCCAAACTCCTGACTTAGGTTTGAACCTAGACGGTCGCCAGTGTTATGATTATGCATGTTTTGTTGCGAGTTGGTAGAGTCTGGTTTCGAGTTAGGGTTAAGATCATTTGGATTATTCAGACGTAACCACTTAATGTATCTACTAAGATCAAAGTTTGTAACGGCATTAAGTCCACGATATTCTATCGCTGCCATGTCGTAGGCTGTGGCTGCTTCTTCTTGAGTAGCTGAAAAAGAAAAAGAAAAAAGGTTATAGATAATTTTTCTTTTGAAAGAGATTATAGATATTTTAGAAAAGACAAGAAAAGACTTACCAATCCCATACTAAGAAATAATAGAATTGAATTTGGTATGCAAATTTTGGTTGCGCGTTGAAAATCTTAAATAGGTGGATAAGCAGTTAAGAGGTTTGGTGATCTGTGTATCTCAACTAATCGACTTCTTTACCATATTCATTTTATTTATTTAATTATTGTTGTTTGATAATGACTCAAGTACGTTAAAATATACACATGCATACATACATGACTCTATTCATTTAGACTTTATTGTCAAGAAAATTTATTGGTGACATTTGGAGCAAATTATGTATGAGAATGTGGCGCAATATTTGGAATTTTTGGACTAATTTTCGCATCATGTTATGTACTAGAATTAAATCTTTTGGAGGAATTTGTTTGTTTTTATAGGAAGAGTAGGGATTTGTATATTTTATCATTTTGAATATTGTATTACATTCATTTTTTTTAATACACCCAACACCAACACCCACAGATCGAATTCTAAAATTAGCTTAAGGAAGAATATGGTTAAATAATACGTTAGATATGACTGTTTGATAAATTAAAAAAAATATATATACTCAATGAATTAACGTGATAGAGTTATATTATTGTTACATGTGTTACATATTTTATATTTTATTTCAATATCAAAAAATATTAGAGTAATAAAAAAAATTATGGGCTAATAATATAATTATGTCGTACTACTTGTTACAGTATACAGCATTTGTATTTCTAATAATATTACATTAATTACTAACATTTTGTAAAATGTTTTAACAGTAATGTTAGAAATATAAGCTTTTACAGTATGGCAAAGTTATACTTTTACAATCTTAGAAAATAAAAAAAAAAAAAAAAAATATGTGACAAGTGACAACCACATAATTATACAATATTAATTTCTTTGATTGAGCCTTTTATGGAAGTTTTATGCCTAACGTCACCCTTAATCTTAATAGGAATTTGTATTCTAATATCATTATTTTTTTAATAGATTTCCTTTTGGTGAATGAAAATATACAAATGTAAATATATACCCACAAAATTATTTAAATATAAATATTGAAAATTTATAAATTAAAGAAATAATGAATTAATTAAATTACCATAGGTTCCAAGATAGAGATATTTGTTGCCAAAAACTCTTCCAATTCGAGCTTCCCATCTACCATTGTGATGGTGTCTGTAATTTTAATTAAAAGCAAAAAATTATTAATAATAATAATATAATATAAAAATTATGGAAATTAAATTCAATTGTACGTCTAAATTGATGTATAAAGACAGATTTATGTCGTTTCCTTAGACGAACAACTATATTATATAATATAGACCTTTCGTTTCAATTGGTACAGTTACTATTTCACTGGACTCATTTAATTTTTAATAATAATAATAATAAATTTCAACGATAAGAGAAACTTTAATATTCAAATTTTGATCAAAATTTGAATTGAATTCTAATACAATTGCAATTCTGATTCAAAAAAATGGGATAAATTTTCAAGTTGTTTAATCTCATATATATATATATAACAATTATTTTTTTGAAAAATTTATTTTCTCCAAGTCTGAACTATTATTACCTTGCTACCCCTCTATATTTGGAGACCCCACGAGAAAATCCACTACTTTTCCTGTATTTTAAAATTAACAAAACAAAAAATATTAAGTCATGAATTATATAACCTTGATTATATTTCATCATTTTATAAATAAATAAATAAATAAATAATTACCTCCTTAAAGAACCAATATATTCTTCTTTTGACTGTACCTCCATTTCCTTGAGTTCTTCTTTGTAATTTGATAGCTGCACATAATCAATAATATTTAACATTTAACCCTTAAAGTTTAGTCCTTATGGCTTATAAGGACTGATTTATCTATAATTACAGAACTATATTCTTAAATGTTGTTTTGGAAAATCTGAGGACTCTGTAAAACTTAAATTCCTTCGACTCACTGGAAAGTTAAGGATGGTCTCGTGTCCCCAATACTTCAAAGCTGCCAAGTCATAGGCACGTGCTGCAGCTTCTTCGTTATCATAAGCTCCTAAGGACATGAATTAAAATGAAAAACAAATTTTAATTAATTAAAATAAGTTATAAAAAATGATTTAAATTCATTAATAAATAATGAAAATAAATACTTTTTTGAAAAGAAAAATCACCTAAATATACTGTATTTCAATTGGATTCCATCCCAACCACCATATCATCAATGTCGACATCCCCATATTGAAAAGCATATTATTATCAATAATCTCATTTTTGAAAAAATAAAATAAAAATTATTAACCAGAAAATACAGTAAAAAAATAATGAAGATGAAGAAGAAAGAACCTTGTCTTCCTTTCTTGTTCTGAGACTCATTCCAGCAATTTTTATCCCACAAATGAGCTTCATATCTCCCAGTCCATCTATGTCTAAATCCGTTGATAATAAAATAATATCAAACATTAAGATTAATAAATTTTAAAAAAAATGAAGAAAGAAGAAAAATAATTGATCTCAAACCTTGTAACTCCTCTGTAGATAGAGCTCCGTCGAGGAGGAGCTTCTCTTGGTAAACTTTTCCTAGTTCTCTTTGCCTTCGGTTTCGTTGTTGCACTGCTGGAATTTGCAGCAGCAGCAGCAACAAGAACAGCAGTAGATTTCTTCTGTGAAGTTTTCGCCATTTTCGCAATTGTAGAAGAAAAGAAGAGAGGATTCTCTGAAAATAATTATATAATTTTTAATGGTTGACTAGGTCATCCAATGAAAAGGGTTTTGTTTTCGTTGTTGTAATTATGTTTTGTTTGAGAGGAGATGGTAGAAGAAGAAGAAGAAGAAGAATAGCCGGCTGGAGAGAAGAGAAGGGAAGAGGAGCCAAATATTTTTTCATTTGTGTTTGTAATATAATGGCCGTCTTCAAGCGGCTTGGGAAAGTCTTGTTTCAATTGTCTTCACTTCTGGGCTATTTTCTTTTTGGGGGATGTACCCGAACCAATTGTGTTTGTGTACCATTTGAAAGGGGCATTTTGAGGTTTTAACCATGAGTTGTACCAGTAGTCCAGTACGTCACCTTCTTTTGCGACCATTTATATTCAGAGTTTGAGGATGTGATGGGTTGGTGAGATTGGGTTGGGATGTGGAAAAAAATAAAAAAAGAAATTGATTTTACCTTAAGTGCGAGAATAACATTTGGTACACTCATGTTTTATGTTTTTGTAAAGAAAATATAATTTTTACATTTATAAAAATTAAGTTCTTAATTTGACATCTTTTAAAATAACAAATTTGGACATAATGATATATTTAAATTAACAATGGGATAAAAGATACATCCACCGTTATGATTTATTGATTTGACGAATGCTTACATAGACCTTAGTTTGATAAAAAAAAAAAAAATTATTAGTTCGGATAATTTTTTTATTAGAATTACAAAAATATGTATTTAATAAAATTATTTTAAGAATTAAATATCAAATAATTTTTATTTTGCTCAAATTTCTGAATTAAATTAATAAATTAGGATTTTTGTAAGTATTTTTTTTTAAAATAATAAGTATAAAATATATGTTTGACTAAATTTTAGAAAATAATATATTCTTTTCTCTTAATGATATATTAGAAATTTTGGATTAGAATTTGTTAGTTATATAGAAA
>JAWDEX010000011.1:4724980-4740837 GCA_035221805.1 Trichilia hirta | reverse complement strand
ACAGCGAAATATTTTTAATATTCTCCCTTCTCTTAGTTAAATATTTTTTAACTAACAAAAAAGTTAAGACGGCAAAATATTTTTAATATTCTCCCTTCTCTTAGCTTAACATTTTTGAAAAAATTAAGACGGCGAAATATTTTTAATATTCTCCCTTTTCTTAGTAAAAATTATTAATAAGGGTAAATTTTAAAAAATTAAGATTCAAGATCAATATTTTTGGTAACTATTTTTACAAAAAGTTATAGAGTGCCTAACACCTTTCCTACACTTAATCAACCCCCCGAATTTAGAATCTAATATTTTTTAGGTGATCTATCCCACCATTATTTGGATAGATGACAACTCTATTTTTTATTTTCCTTACATTAAATTTTAGACGACATCATTAGCATTTAATACAGTATTAAATGAAGCAGCAAAAAGCCATTAAGAAGATAAAGAAGATCATTTAAAAGCCTGGTTTTCTTGTAAAAGAAAAACAAAAGAAAGAAAGCAAAAAAGAGAGATCGAAGATCTGATTAATTCTCTAAAAAATTGTTAAGAGCTCACACAGTTTGAAAAATATTCTCTCAGAACAGATAGTCTATATTTTTCAAATACAAAAATCCTAGTGAGAGAAATAGTAAAATATAGAGTTTATTGTTTATTCTATATTTTGAGTCAAATTCTTATTTAATTCATATAAAGTTTGTAAAGTTTTCTTTCACTAGAAGGGAAAGAGAATTTGAGAGGTTTCCTTTCATTGAAAGGAACGAGAGAGTGTAAGAATGCCCTTTACCATTAAAAAAGGAGTTATATAATCTGGGTTCTCTTTGACCGAGAAAAATAAGTATTAAGTGAACTAAGATGCAAATTTATCGAAAGAGTGAACGTAGGCACATTTTCAAACTACTATAAATCTTTGTTTGATTTTCTCTTTCATTTCTGAAATTTATCATTAACAACATAAAAATTATCATAAAGTAATTGGTGTTCAAATTATTTTTTAAAAGCTACAAAACACCCAATTCACCTCCCTTTTGAGTGTAGTCTTCTAGGACAATAATAACTTTTTAAATTTGAGAGAAATTCAAGTAGTTCTTAATTTTGTGAAAAGATTATTCAAATATCTATAATTTTTTAATTCACATGATCTTAAAATTCAAAGGTTAAAATGGTTAAAATTAGGTAAAAAATAAATCTATTTGTAGTAACAGTCTATCTGACCCATCTCCGGTGTCTGGCCATATCTTTCAAAATATTTAGAATTTGAATATGTATTTTATATGTATTTAAAGCTAAAACAAAGTTATAAAAGTTTTTTGTTTAAGTGGCAAGCAAATTTCAATGAATTCAATGATGAAATTTAAAATAAAATATTAGGTGCTTAATTTAAGAAAAATTTTTAAAGTTATATGCATAATTGTTCAAAATTATCAATAAATATATGCATAATTGTTCAAAATTATCAATAAATTCATTAAATTTATCAATCACTTGATAGCTATTATTGATACTTAGTCTCTAATTTTTAACTATAAATATCAAGCCACTTTACTCTTTAGAAATAAAATTAGAAGTAGAAGAAAGTGTAAGAGAAAAGAAAAAACTTTAAGAAAAAAGAAAAAGAAAAAGAAAGGAAAAGAAAAGAAAGGAAAAGAAAAAAAAAAAAAAAAAGAACAAAAGACAATGTTAAAATTTTCTTTATTTTTTGAAATTATGTAATTTTTTATTAATAAAATATTTTAATTTTTATTTAATCTTATTTTATATAATATTATGAAAGGTTTAATTTAAATTTTTTATTTTTTATTTTTACTTTATACTTTGTTATATATATTTTTATTTATTTATTTTTTAATTTATTTAGAGATATTTTATTTTTTATATTATCTAATATGGCCCTATTTATTTTTTAATTTAAGTGAAAATATTTTGTTTCCTATATCATTTAAATTTATGCAATTTACTTTTAGTACGTTATTAAAATTTTTTTCCTATTTATTCTTTAATTTAAGTAAAAATATTTTGTTTTTTATGTGATTTAAATTTTTGATATTTATTTTTATATACATTAGTGAGATATTTTGCTCTTATTTATTCTTTAATTTATGTGAGAATATTTTATTTTTTATATTATTTAAATTTACATAATTTACTTTTAGGCACGTTAATAGGGTATTTTTTCCTTGTTAGTTCTTTAATTTAAGTGGAGATATTTTTCTTATTATGTCATTTAAATTTATATTTTTACGCATGTTAGTGTAGTATTTCACTTTTATTTATTTTTTAATTTAAAGTACGAATATTTTGTTTCTTATATTATTTAAATTTGTATAATTTATTTTTATAAATTAGTAGGATATTTTATCCCTATTTAATTTTTTTAATGATGTTATTTTATACGAAGATATTTATTTTTTATATTATTTATATTTACTCAATTTACTTTTATATATGTGAGGAAGATATTTTGTCCTTATTTATAATATGTAAATTTAAATCTAATAATTTAATATTTATTTATTTTTTTTATAAATTATACATATTATTATTTGATTGTTATATGATAATTTATTTTATTTTTTATTATTATTAATTAATGAAATCTAAAAAAATTAATTAAGATGGCAAAATAGTTTTAATATTTACTCTTCTCTTGATAAAACAGTAAAAAAAAAATAATAAAATAATTAATTAAAATAATAGAATATTTTTAATACTCTTTTTTTTATTTATTAAAATTTTTAATTAATAAAAAATTTAAAATAATAGAATATTTTTGATATTCTCTTTTTTTAATAAATGTTTTTAAAAATTAAGACGATAAAATATTTTTATATTTTTTTAGTAAAAATAATAAAAAAGATAAATTTAAAAAATTAAAATTTAAAATTATTATATTTTTATTAATCAATTTTTATGAAAATTGTGAGATCTTTAACATTTTTTTTATTTTTAATGAACTTTTGAACTTAAAATTTAATTATTTTTAAGTAATTTATATTATTATTATATAAATAAATAATGATTCTATTTTTTTTTTATATTTAATTTTTAAAGGACTGTAATATTAAAAAGATTTTGTAATAAATTTTTTTTTAATTTTTATATGATCCTAAAATATTTGGTGTTGATCCTTTTTAATTATATTAAAAAAGTAAAATATGTCTCCGCATTGATGGACTCTTGAATCTGAAAACCATTTTCACCTTTTGCCTTAATAAGACGCATTTGCCAACTACAAGTATTTAGCAATTTGACATGCAATTATTTATAACAATATATCCAAATTTGACTATCCTAATTCAAGTGCGCTTTTTACTTTATTTTCAAATCTAGTAATTTTCTCAAACAATGTAATCTAATATTTGATTATTTACATGTAATTGTTGTTTATGAATGAATATAAGGCTTCTTAATATAATAATAATGACTAAGATTAATATATTGACAAATATTGTTAATATATGTTTCAAATTTTTACTTCTTGATTTTAAAATTTATGTTTTAAATTTTAAATTAATAAATCAATATGTCATAAGCATATTCATATAAAGGGTGAAAACATTTTTATTATCAATCATTATGAAAAAGATACGCCAAAGAACTTATCACACATCTGGTAAGCAACGTAAACTAACCTTAAATATCAATAATTGATTAATCTTAAATTTAATTGATTAATTAATTAACTTGACGATAAGAATCAACCGAAAAAAAATATATAATTGATTGGATAGGGTCCGGTCAACGAGGACGGCGGAATCCAAATTCAAAACGTTATCCACAACGAGCATGTACTCATCCCACTATGCATCCTATGCGTTTACAAACCCACGACATCTCGAAACGTGTCAATTCCAGCCAATCCCAGCAACTTACATAACCCGACGGAAAGAAACCTCCCGAAGCGGGCCCCACACTTTATCTAAATCTTTATCTGGTGCGCTCACGTGACACCGATACTCCTCTGCACAAAACGCCAACGCAGATGGTCGTCCATGTCGAAAGACCAAATCACCCCTGACTGAAGGTTAAATTTGTTAAAAACGAAGGGTATGAGTGTAAATTAGGATAGTATCGTACGCGGCACTTGAGATTCGAAGAACATGTGACACTTCTATCAGCCACGTGCGCATTGCCCAGTTGCTGAACTTAACACTAAACGGTGAAAGGCGTTCAAATTTGATCAGAACAATTCAAGGAGCCAAACGCTTAATGGAGATTGGATATCTTGATGGGATAACGAAATAGGCGATTAATTGGAAAAAAAAATGGTACAGCAGACGAATTCGGATAAAAAACGTGCAGTGAAGCTAGAGCTTCCCGATTCCTTGAAAAACCAACTCGGCTCGCTTCAGAAGCGATGCAAACTTAAACAGGTATAATATTTCATTTCCATACATCTCTGTGTTTGATTTATTGGTTTAATTCGTTAATTTGATTGAATTTGACATGAATTTCGTTCAGGAATTAGAAAATGAAACGACGGCGTTTCCGATTCCGCCGTCGATGTACGATCCCCTGGAGGAGCCAAGCCCGCTGGGACTGCAGCTGAAGAAAACTCCGTCGTTTTTGGATTTAATAGAGATGAAGCTTTCACAAGAAAACGCTTCTAAAATAGCGAATTTAAATAAGAAAAGGGCAAATGCTACTATTGGTTCTGCAGATAAGCTCAAGGCTTCTAATTTTCCTGGCTCGCTTCTCAAAATTGGTTCTTGGGAGGTATACTCGCTGTTGAAATTAAGAACTTACCAAAATCTTAAAATGATAATGATCTATGAAAGGAACTTTTATTACTGGAAATATTGTCGGGATTTCTGGTTCTGTAGTTTTGGCCTATGAATATTAATTTGGTTGAATCTTGTTGCAGTATAATTCGAGATATGAAGGAGATTTGGTGGGAAAATGTTACTTTGCGAAGCACAAACTTGTGTGGGAAGTGCTTGACGGTGGTCTTAAGAACAAGATTGAAATTCAGTGGTCTGATATTGTAGCCGTCAAAGCGAACTATCCAAATGATGGGCCAGGAACCTTGGACGTGGTGGTAATTTTACTTTTTCTGCTGCCTAGTGAACATGTATGTATTTGGGTACCTAAACATACATTGTGAATTTGCATAAAGAAACCACCTGATCTGGGGAAAATCATTGAGAATTTAATGATTTGTCGTTAATGTGTTCAGCGCGCGAATTTGATGTTCAAAAAGTAAATAAAATAAAACGGGCATAAATTGCGTAAGATATTGGAAGAAATTATCTAATCTTTTTGGGCTCATGCGAAGGCGAGAACCTATATGTTTTATGATCATATTGATGATGGAAGGATGTTCTTGTTCGATGTAGCTTGCTAGACAGCCACTTTTCTTTAGGGAGACAAATCCACAACCCAGGAAGCATACTTTATGGCAGGCTACATCGGATTTTACTGGTGGGGAAGCGAGTATCCACAGGTAGTAGACATGAACTTTCAGTTACAAACATCACTTTTTTTTATTACTTTTTTGTTCCTTATACTTTTTGCACATGCTTCTTAATAGCAGCATGGTGCTGTATGATCAAAAGCATTGTGGGTAATATAAACTTCTAATAAATTCTATAGATGGTCTAATTGGTAATCTGGCCACATGAGATCTGAGAAGGTGCGGGACAACTATATTTCATTGTTATTATTGTTCCGTTGTACTATGGCAATGTGTCCTCCCTGGGTCCAGATTTCATGGACATTATGATTAAGAATACGTGCTGATGATGCTGTTTCAATTGTCATAGGCGCCATTTTCTGATTTGTCCCCAAGGCATGTTAGGCAAGCATTTTGAAAAGCTTATACAATGTGATCCTCGTCTTAACTGCCTTAGTCAACAACCAGAAGTTTTGCTAGAATCTCCATATTTTGAATCTAGAGTTCCTGCTTTCAATGAGCCTGACGTTTCGAGTCATTCAAAGAGAGAGGAGGGATCTGTTTCCTTTACGTCATCGCCATCTGGCGTGCACTCATCTCCCTCCAATATTGACCAAGAAGATTTCATCAATCTTTCCTCTGGATCTGGTAAAATTATGAACCTCAAATTGAGATTTATGGTGAAACACATGATTTTGATTGTAGAAGCATTCATCTTCATGTAGAATCAGCATCTGCTATGGGTATCTCTTTGCGTCATTATTTCGAGACAAAATACTATGTTTCTGTTCCTCACTATCTTACACAAAACTGTCATTAGTAAAGAATATCATCTGTGCTTTTTTATTATCGAGTATTGACAGAAAATAATTTCTCTTGGATGACTCTTACTAAATATACTTCATAATTTGGTTGTTTTGGATATTTTTTATTGGTCTTTTTGATGTGCATTAGCAGCAGAATGGACACTGATATTTTGTGGATTAGCAGCTATTTTCTGTCAGTCATACAGAATATGAAATTATTTGGTGTAATTTGCCCCGTGAGCAATGTCCAAATTCCAAAGAATTATTAAGATGTTAGTCGTGTGAGCATTCTAACCGTTAGAAATCTTTTAGTATATCTAATATCCATCAATCGAACATATCAGGGTAAAAATACTAGGATGATGGGATGGAAAATGTACATATGATATTTCCATTGGATTGGCATCACATACTGTCTTTTGAGCTGGTGCAACAGAATTTTTCATTGGGATTCAAATGTCTGTTATTCTTACCTCTTAATGAGATGACAGTGTAACTCACAATTTGACTACACGTTGGTCATAAGAGCTCAAAATCATGTAGCACTCTGTGCAGTTTGATTGTGTTACAAAAGAATTGCATGAGTTGCCTCTTTTGATATGATTTTGGTCCAGTTTGTGCCGTCATAAAGAAGTCAATATGCGTTGCTGTCTTTCATAAACTGCTTCCTGATATTCATTGTAGCAATATTTGCAGTTCGTGTGGAATTAACTTCTTTGCAGTCTTCTTGATACTGTATCTGATTGAACATCTTTCTTTTTTTTCAGTTACAGATACCGGTGCAATTGGTGAAATCATAAGCACAGGAGCCAGGGTGCCTAAGATGCTTGGCAATTGGGACCAGATAAAGATCCCCGGACTTCACCCATCTATGTCAATGAGTGATCTCTTGAATCACATCGAAAATTGCGCTTCAGAACAGAGGGTATCTGGCATTTTCACTGATGATGACCTGCGGACAAGCAACATTCTGGAGGAGATTACCCAGTACTTGCTAAGTGACCCTCAATTCACATTAGCTTCGGACGAGCACTCACTCATGAGAAGGGTCAATTCACTTTGCTGCCTTCTGCAGAAGGATTCTACACCAGCCCAAGACATGCAAAGCAAGAGTAGCGAGGGTGTTGGCTCACTGGGTGATGGAAACACAGGTGAAACCAGCTCCACCAGGGCTGGAAAGGATTTTCGTACACCTGAGGGTGAGTCCACTGCTGTGTCTGGCTGCAAGCAGCCATCGGCCATGTCAAGGAAAGACTCCATTGCTGAACTGCTTAACAATCTTCCGAGGATAGCATCTCTTCCTCAGTTTTTGTTCAACTTCTCTGAAGATTCTAACAAGGAAAGGTAGTGCAATCTTCATATTTTCTCCGGGTGTTATTCACTAATCTTGTGAAGTTTGGGGGGTCAAAAATGTATAGAGATATAGTTTCCCGATATATACGTAAAGTGAACGTGTGCTCGTGTTGTTTTGCAGATTAACCGCTTTTGTAAATATAGCAAAATAATAACTTTTTCAAGCCTTTAGATCAGAGTCGATTTTGGTTAGCATGGATAGCTGATTTACTCGAGGAAGCATTATACTATCAGAACGGAGCTCACAAAATTCCAATAGGGTACACTTGGTGTATATATACAGTATTCGTATTCAAAGATCGGTGATCAGTAACACGTTGTTTGCAGAGAACAATCAAAAAATAAACAATTCTTTAATGGATAATATGCACATTATTTCAACATACCTGGTTTACAGTATGACCAAGGTCCTGGGCCTCGAAAATAGGCACTACGATGATAATGGCAAAATGTATTGAGTATACCTATGATTTCATTTTAACTATTGGCACACATTCGAAAGTGCAATCACTTTCTACAGTCTTCAAACCAACCTAGTAAAGAATAAACAAACCAATGAAATAAACATGCTACAATCATGTTTCATCCGTTCCCTCGTATCCCATTGTTTCGTTTTCCTGCAACAAGTTCATCAGCATGTTCATCTGTTCTTGCTGCATTCTATTTTCCCTCTCAACCTCTGAACGTTTGCTCCGCTCTTGGAGAAGCTGGAGTTGTAGATGTTCTAGACACTGGGCATCCTCTTCCAGTTGCTCATTCAGCCCATTAATTTCTCCGTCCTACAAAATTGCTCAACTAACTCATTCCGTGAAAGTGTTTCTAATAATATGTCTGTACGTGCATGTACATAGTATATATGTACATGTGTGCGTGGATGCGTAGCTATATATTTGTCATGTTAGTTCTATGTTTTGGAGACAAGGTGACGTATTTGGAACATCACCTTTCTGTTTATTTCTTGGACGGCAATCCTTCTCATGCTCTCAACAACATCTACATTTACTAACTTCCGCTTCTTTCCAATCAGCCAACCCTTGGGATAGTTTGCAGAATCAAAGTCTGGTGGGGGTAATAACGATTCAGCTGATCTTTTCCGGCCATCAAAAGGGTCCAGTGGTTCAAAGAGAGCCTTTCGACATTCCGTAAGGACAGATTCCGCAAGGACAGATTCTGGAGTTGGCTGCTGTACAATTTCTTGATTTGGAGTTTCTTCCTGTTTGGTGGGTGTTTTGTTAGCAGTATCTTCTGTTACATCTATATTCCTCCCGCTAGCTGTTAGAAAGAAGTAACCATTCTAATTCCAAACACTTTTAGAGACATGACAAGACTAAACATAACAGTATTGAAATATTATACGTTTTAACCTTTCCACTACGTTTTAACCTTTCCACAATACACATTTCAGCATGAAGAAAATCATGGGAAAGTTAAATTGAGTATCAAAGCCATTCGAGCTTTACTTAGCCGAGCAGGTCATCACCCTGGTTAGTGCTAGCATATGGAAGAAACAAGCAGGTATAGACTCTAGTGCAGACAAATTAGGATGACGGAAGCAACCCTTGAAATGGCAGAAGCAGGATTTCATGTTCTATAGAACTCAGCCTCTAAATAGGCTGTCTATTATTGCTGAACAATGTTTGCTTTAAATGTTTTTGCAGGTACAAATCCTCAAAAAGACACAAGGAGCCATAATGAGTACAAATCCTCAAAAAGACACAAGGAGCCACAATGATACCGCATTTTGATGTCTTAAAGTCTCTAGACAATAAACTCGCCAAAGTTACTTTTTTTTTTTTTCAAGAAAAGAAGAAAAGATATAGATCCAAATTGCTTCCCTTATTGTAAAATCAGTGTCATGTTCTAGGATCCAGAAGATACAAATCCAAAATTACTTCCCTGCTTGCAGCTAGTTGATGAGATATAGAATAAAAGTACCAAAGACATAAAAAGGTGCAGAGCTGTTGAAGGAAAAGAGTTGGGAGCATGATACTTGAGTTGATTTTGGGTGGTCTTTAAAATGTTGAATATATCACTAAGCCTTTGACAATATATCCAGGAAAAGTTTGCGTACATAACAGACATGCTGAGGGCTGAATAGGAAGGGCCTACATTCACCACTCATACAAAAAGAAATCGGCCCAAAGAAATAGAGGTGAAAGCCCGTGAAGAAGTTATAATGCCTTCAGCGAGCTTCTCCCTCATCAGCACAAGCTTCTGAGGGCTTTCTATTTAATTTTTAACATGGGTGTGTGTTTTTCTGATAGTGAACAGGATTTGGAACGTGCCTCCCAAGGAGAAACTTCTGTAAACAATTGAAATCCATCCCATTTTTAATGCAATGTTGTTCAAATCTTACTATGCCAAAAAAATACAGAGAATTTGTGCCAAAGGAATGATAGAGACATGCTATCACAACTTTGACAAGAGCATTCCTGCCAAGGGAATGCGTATGAGAATACGCTGAGTACTAGGTAAAATGAAAGGCTTATCAAGGCAGTAAGATCAACGAGGAACATGTATAAATTGTTGCAATAGGCAGGTGCAAATGTAACATGCAAATACATTCAGCCTATTTCCCTACTTGGAAACAATTAACAAAATTTTAGTAAGAGCTATCATATAAATGTAAAATTTAGCCTACTTGGTAATCATTTGACAAAAGATATATAAATTCACCTCATTCATCCATTTCATCTAGCAACCTCAGACTCAGTATAAAATGGTTGAAATTTGTAACCCACACCAAGAGACCTAAAGAAGATAAGAGCCCTCTAATTCTCATAAGCAGTGTCTCTATTTAGTCTGCTTTGAGTTTTGCATACTGTTGCTTAATTTATTAGGTCTTTTCCAATACATTTTGTTTTTGTTTTTCTTCAGTGAGTTTCCCTTAAAGTCCTAAGTAGGTTACATATACTGCCCTCAATCTTTTCTCACTATCTAACATATATATAAGTCTACTATATATTTTACAAATGCCCGGCAACCATATTAGGATCACCATATTTGGCAAGATCAACACGTCAATATCACTCGTCAGGTCAAATTATAACTTAGTAATGCACATTAGAGTCTTCAAATCTCTATTTTTGATCCAATTTCATATCAAGGCATATGGATTTGAAACCTTTACAGGTTTTGCTCAGAAAAATCTGTTAAAACTATATTAACCAAACAATATTGAAGATTAGATGAATACGTTTATCTACAGTTATCCGAAAGATAGTGTAGTTGGTTAGATCTAGTGAAATGGGACAAAAAGAATCAATGCCAATTGTGATCTAGTGAGATGGAACAAAAGGAATCAATGACAATTGCTATTGAACTAAGATTTGGAATTGCTTAAGTTTGATCCTTCTGGTTAATGCAGCTTTTCCAAGTCAAAACATAGAAGAGCAATTAGGACAATGGACTAACAATTTGATGCTGTTGAGCGAATTGAAAATGTTATGAAGACACATAAAATTAAAGAAATAAAAATAAAACAGGATGGAGGATGGGCCAACTTCACTATTGGGACAACGGACAAGAAAATGAAATAGAAATTTAACCAAAAAATAATAAGAAAAAAATAAAGTAAAATAATGAAAGAATGACAGTGATTCGTTAGCCAACCAAACAGAAAATTGGCGTAGGGGTAAAGCCACAGCAAGCGAACCTGATCTCTCTTTCTATTTTCTCTCCAATCCAAAAAAATATACAGAAATTTTCATTTTTCAGGAGAAACTGAAAAAAATATACGAAAATTAAGAAAATTAATGAAGAAACTAACCTTGGGTTGTAAAATCAGCTACAAAAAATTCCAAAAACAGCTCTCAGAAATAACGTTCTTTGCAAATAGATCTTCCGTAACCATGCAAAATGTATTCAATTTCTCGACAAAACATGATCCTATTTGCGATGGGTATTCTCCCAATCATACAGATATTCACAAACTAATTAAGCTTAAGTAAACTCTCACTTATTTTCCAGAGAAACAAACAAAAAGAAAAGAAAAGGCATGTCCTACCTGATCTCTTTCTAGACTTCCAAAAAATCCTAGTAGAAGAAACCGGAGAGAAACCAGTCAAAGCTCCCCCATCAACTTTCTGCTGCTGCTGCTTCTGGAAATCAATATTCTCTTTTTCCATTGGAAACCCACCAAGAAATAAGCAATCAGATTCCTTTTCAAATCAAAGTTTGAGCCTCCTATAAAACTTCTGGTTTTCTGGTTTTTGGTTTGTACACAGAAGGGTAAGAAGGAGGAGGCGAAGAAGAAGGAGATACAGCGACGTCTTTGTTGTGGGAAAATGTGTAAGTTGTCAGAACAGAAGCATGGCGGGACCATCAATCAAAATCTACGGTCAGAATTTTCCTAGTGATGGAAAATTTAATGTCTACAGTTGGCCCTTTGCTTCGTTGTGGGAACCTGTTCGTTGGTAACCTTCATTTTTTATGAAGGTTAATGACAAATGCTGAATAAGATTTAATAAAACATTTTTATAATTTTTGAGAACACTTTTAAAAAATATATAATAAAAATATTATTTTTTATCATATAAATTTTATTTTTTATTATATAAAATTTTAATAAAATTAAATATAATATAAATAATTATTTTATATAATTTTTTAAATCATAAATTATTAAATTATTTTTTAAATATAAATTTTAAGTCCGTACAAAATAAAAAATTATTAAAATAAATTATTAAATTATTTTTTAAACACAAAAATGTTTAAATTTTTAATATTTATTTTTATTTTAAATTATTAATTTTAAATATAATTTATTTTATTTAATTTTTGTCTAAATACTATATATTTAATAATTTAAATTTAGCTAAGTTTATAATTTATAATTTGTCTGTAATTTATAATATTTTAAAATTAAATTTAATAATTTAAACAAAGTTGGTGTAATGCCACAAAATTTTCTTTCGTGGCTTAACGTAATATTAGAAGCTTAAATTAATAATTCTTTAAATTTTAGAAAGTTATTACAATTCAGGGAGTTTAAAAGTAATAAAATGCATGTTATATGAAAAATTGAGTTTAATGGGTTAAATTAAAAAGTATAAATTCGAATTATATATACAAGTCCATTTAATTTAAATTAAATTGAACAATTAAAATGAGTAAATTTCAGCTCATAGAATGCTTAGAAATGGCCAGGTCATAAAAAATAAAATTAGCCTATTACTTAAATTCATTATCAATTTTTAAACCTATTTGTTAACATTTTTATATGTCATTCTCTAAAAGATTCTAGAAGCAAGAAGTGATAAGGTTGACTTAGGGGACATTCAGCCATTAGAGAAGAAAAAAGAAGAAGAAAACAACCAATAAAGATTTAGGAAAAAAAAAGAAAAAGAAAAGAAAGCAAAGATAAATACAAGTTTAAAAATCAATTTTTTTTTTAAAAGTATATGCTTTCAAAAAGGTAAGTAAACCCTAATTTGAGTTGTTACTTTTTTTTTTTAAAATTTTTAAATCTGTATTTTAGTAATAATGGAGATGATTAAGTGTTAGAACGATGATGGATTACTTATAAATTGAATTAGAAGTGTTATATGATGAAACTATGTATGCATATGTGAGTATGTTGCAAAAATTTTAGTTTTGAGTCATAAAATGATTTGGGTAAATTAGCACTATTTATGACTGTGTTTAAGCTTGAAATTTATCTTAATAAAAGTATATTAATGTATAAAAAATTGACAAGGAGAGTTCCTTTGTGTTGCTTATGGTATTAAGCTAAATAAAAGTATGGTTATACAAGGATGTCATGCTAAAACTTGCTGTAATGCGTGTGGGTTCTTGCTGTTTTAGTTTAAATGATGAGAACAAGGGTTATTGGCACCTAACATAGGCATATCAAACTTGTAAATGAAAGTGTAAAAGTAGGGCATATAAGATTTTGTAACCTAGAAATAAAATGAATAGATTAGTGAAGTGATCAAATAAGCCTAAAAATAGTGTATTTACATGTAAGTTTATGTCATTTTCTTGAATGACCGAACCAAGATAAGAATTATAGTGGCTGAATTATGGTTTAAATACTCATGATGATGTATGATTATATGTGTATAAATAGTGCTAGTTATGTTATGCAAGTTAGGATAATGAAAGATTAATGGTTATTGTGTTAGTTAGTGTTTAAGGTTGCCGAACAGGGTATAGTCTCTAGTTTATAACTTGAGTTGTAGAGTATCAATTGATGAGATGTAAAATTCTGTGTAGACTAGATACAATAAGGTATATATATCCAAAATTTTGAATTTTTTGTTAAGGCATCTATTTTCAGTAATTTACGAAAAATGCCTAATTTTCTGTGAAAGTGATGTAGTACTGTTTGTATAAGGTGAAAAGAAACAGCCATAATTGAGTTTTAAAAATAAAAATTAAGATCCGTAAAATGTCGTGTATACTAGAGACCTATCGAAGTATGTAATAAAAATTTTAGACCTGGACCTATCTCCTGTGTACTACAGTAAAGCCTTTAATATGACTATAAGTAGAAAGTAAAGTAGAGAAAGTGATAAAAATTAAATTGTGAAGTTTCTATTTAAGTGTCTCTAAACTAGATGCTATAATTTCCTATATAGATCATAAATATTTAAAAACTTCTTGTTATTTTATTAATAGCCTTAATTAAATTTTAATTTAATTACATATAACTTTTTTTGTGATAAATTTATCTCGAGGTTCATTGCCACTGCCGCCACCTGAAGGTACTTAAGGATTTTATCTCTATATAGTGAGTCAATTTGATTTTGATTCTTTTCCAATTTTATAAAAACTATTTTTAACACTTAAATATCATTTATTTATTATATTTTGAAATATCAGAGGCGGTGGATTTATTATTATGGTGGAGACTATCAGAAAGTTTTCTTATTTATAATTTTTTATTTACACTTTAAATTGTAATTGGATGCAATGTGTGATTTTGTATTGATGGTTTATATTGTATATTAAAAATATAATGATGGATTTTATTTATGTGATAACTATATATATGTATGTATAAAGATTCAAGGCTTGACTCCTTATCTCAGAGATTAGAATTTAGAACGCAATCCCTTATCTTAGAGTTTAAAGATTTAGAGTATGACCCCTTATCTCAGAGTTTAAAGATTTAGGCAATGGTCCTTATCTTAGAGCATGTATTATAGCTATGATATCAACAATGTAGATGTAATATTACTATGATGTTGATATGTACAAGATTGTTGTTAGTTTTTCTTAATAGATGTATTCTATTTCTAATGAATGTTTTCTACTTTATGATATAGTTTCTAGTCAACTCGCTGAGTTTTTCTTAGACTTACCCCTTTCACCCTGTAGTTTTGCAAATTTAGTCTTGATGAGCTATTTCAAATATTTAGAGACACAAGCTGAGGTGAGGATACACACCGCAGTTATTAGGGTTACTAGTTTATCATGGTCTTAGTAGTGATGATGTATTTGTACAGTTAGTTATTATTACGTTTTGTCAAAATATGTACAAACTTGGGAATATATTGTATTATTATAAATATTATTAAACTTTATGTATATATTGCATTATATATATGTCATAAGCAGGCAATTCACCTTGAATAAGTTTCATTGTATCCATCATTATTAGATGCATGTCATGTTGAATTCAGGTATTTCAGATCAGTTGAACAGGCTTAAGATGATAGTAGGATCTATCATCTACCGGTAACATCATCGAATTTAGAATGTTACAAAGTTGGTATCAGAGCCATGATCTAAAGGTTAGTGACTGTAGTGGGATATTGTGTATGGCCTGTATGTAGTATGCCTGAGAATACTTATATATAGAAAGATGTCTCCTCAGTGTTATCACTTCTCGAGTTGTGTCTTTAATTGCTCATTATAAAGTAAATAACAAATACAATTTCTAATCATATTCTTTATTTATATAAGTAATATGCTATCTCACCGTAGATCAAGGCAAAATAATATACCATATGAGGCAAAACTAGATCGAAGGTTTGCTTTACCTCCTACAGAGGTAATTAAAGAGGAAAGAGTTAAGTCTATTTAGGATAGAGATGATAGAGATAATGGGGATGGATAGGTTGAGGATGTCATAACTGCAAGGATATAGTAATTACAATGTTTAGTAGACATATTAGTAGAGCTACTTACTACTACTTATTACTCAGCAGCGGTAGTGTAGTCTAGTAATAGGAGCTATAGAACCTTTTCAGCTAGTCCCACTCCTACCTTTCACTATTCTAGCTCACCAGGCCATACCTTTAATACTCACGTTAGATCCTCATTCCCAATAGGCTGGACTTCTATAATATATCAACAGGCTC
>JAWDEX010000011.1:4698049-4710062 GCA_035221805.1 Trichilia hirta | reverse complement strand
CTAAGACGGCGGAATATTTTTAATATTCTCCCTTCTCTTAGTTAAATATTTTCAACTAATAAAAAAGGTTAAGACGGTAAAATATTTTTAAAATTCTCCCTTCTCTTAGTTCAACATTTTTTTATAAAATTAAGACAGCGAAATATTTTTAATATTCTCCCTTTTCTTAGTAAAAATTTTAAATAAAGGTAAATTTTAAAAATTAAAATTCAATTTCAATTTTTTTTAGTAACCGTATTTATAAAAGTTGTAGAGTGTCTAACGCCTTCTCTACACTTAATCAATCCCCCAAACTTAGAATCTAATTATTTTTTTTAGGTGATCTATCCCACTTTTATTTAAATAGATAGCGACTCTACTTTTATATTTAAAATTTGGACAACGTCAACACTAATATGTTAATAATGCCTTTTAGAATGGGTGGTGATTTATTTCTAAAAACTTCGCAGTTAAGCATACTTAGACGAGAGTAGTAAATGTGCTTGAACAAAAGTAGCATCAAGATGGGTGTTCTCTTGAAAAATCTTTGTATTAATCTATTACTATAAACAAAATCGTGAGGCCTTAAGAGTTGGACTAAAATAGATAATATCATTTATAAGTATTGAATAAAATTTCACTCTAGGATATCGAGCTAACTCTTCTCTAATACAATCATAGGCTTGAGGATGAGCTAGAAGAAAGCTAGTGAGCATGTAACATTCTAGTTCTAGAGGATAAAAAGTGGCACCAAGATGAGAGTACTTGAATAAGAAGCGGCTCTTGGCAAGCTTCAAGATAGATGTGAGGTTAAGAGCGAGTCTCACATAAGAATGAGAGAGAAAGTTCTTAATCTATATAAGTTGAGTTGAAACCAATATGTTAATGATTCTTTTGGGGATAGGTGGTGGTTTATTCTCAAGAACTCCATAGTTAAGCTTCTTTGGGTGAGTGCAATACCAAAATAAATGATTTCTTAGGAAGTTTTTATATTGATCTATTATCAAGAACAAAATTATGAGACCCTAAAAATTAGGTCAAAATGAATAATATCGTTGACTGATGTTGAACTAGGTCTACCATTACTAACAATTGAATTCTTTACCTATAAAAAAGGGGATTGTATGAGGGACTGGGGAGAGGAACAACTCTTTTAAGAAAGAGTAATCCATAAAATTACATAGAAAAAAAAAAAAAAGGAAAAAAGGAAAAAACAGGCATTCTCGTACAACAAATCTCAAAATCTCTCAAGAACCAAAAATCAAATTGCAAACAAAAATCAAATCAATGAGTTACTCTTCTTGGATATGAATTGGAGAGCTTAAAGAGGCTAGAAACTGGGGATTTGACATCACGTTCGGATATCACTAAGGAAAGGTATGTTTCAAGTCACTCTTGTTTTATAATAGAAAGATTTTTTTTTTTTTTTTCTTTTTATATGTATGTAAGTTTGTATAAATTATGAATAAGAATAACATTATTTGAAGTTGATTTCTTTTTTTTTTTCTTTTTTTAATTTGTACCAATCCATGTATAAGAATGGTGTTGTTTGAATTTTGATTCTATTTATTTCCATCATGAAAAAAAAAAAATAATAATTCCACTAATTTTACATGGCAAAAATAATTAGACTAAAAATCCTACATGAAATAAACATAAGATTTGGATTAAGCATACAACAGTTATAATTTTTGGTGAGAATTGCATTTTTGTTGTCAAAAATTTCTGCCAATCGAGAAAGTAGATTATCGTCGGCATATATTTGCTGTTGTGGTGGCAGCAAAGCTTCCAAGATTGGCCATGGAAGATAGCTGCGGAAGCAAGAAGAGATCAGAACGTAATCTCCTCATCAATTCAAATTTTATGACAAATTTCGATAAGACTCCCTATTTTGTATTGGTAAATATCAATCGAGTCTCAAATCCCAGAATTTTTAAATTTTAATCCTAAATCTTTTTTTAAAAGAATTATTTTATATAAATCATTTGTAATTTATTTTAAAAAATGATAATAATAATAATAACTTTAGATTATTTATCAATTTAGCCTAAAACTTTAATATATTTACATTTTAAGCCCAAATTTTTAGTAAATAATGATAATTAATCAAAATAAAGGTAGAACATTTAAAATATTTACTCTTCCTTTTGATTATGTAATCCAATTAAATTATTAATCAAAGCGAAGTAGATCATTTATAATGTGTACTATATTTTTTTTTTGTTAATATTCAATAATTAAATCATTAATCAAATCAAAGTAGGACATTTAGAATGCCTACTCTCGTTTTTTAGTTAATATTAAAAATTAAACTAATTAAAATTAAGTAGAGCATTTAGCATGCTTGTTTTTCTATCTTTGATTAATTAATATTAATTAAATATCTAAGGTAAGATAAGATGTTTAAGATGTTTGCTCTTATCCTTAAATTGATCAAATTTTTTAATTAAAAATTGAGGTAAGACATTTATAATGTCTACTCTCTTTTATAATTAATTAATTAATTAAAGTAATTGATCAAAATTAAAGTACACATTAGTATTTTTTTTTTTTTGGCTAATTAAATTTTTATCAAAATGAGCCAGGATATCCAAGGAATCAACTTTCATTCTTATTATTTTTAAAAAATATAATAAAAATTAAATTCCAATCAAGATGATGTAGGACATCTAGGATGTCTACTCCCTTCCTAGTTAATCAAAATTTTTCTGAAACCAAATCTTAAAACAAATAACAAACAATAATAGTATTCAAAGACTAGACAAATAAGTAATCATAATTTACGAAAATTATGGGATGGCTAATAGTTTTCTCGTACTTAATCGACTCCTAATCTTAGAATCTCATAATTTAATATTATCTATCCTACGCTATTTGAATAGATGGTAATTCTTTTTTTTTTCATAAAACTTAATTCTTTTTGAAAGACATTAAAACTAACATATCGAATATTGATAAAAAAAATATTTGCGCATATTATAAAATAGATAAACGAATATCTATTTTATCTATAAATTAGAATATCAGTGTTTTGATTTAAAACAAGTCATTTTGATGTATTACTAAAATATATTATTGGATTATATTTTTCTTTAATTTTTAGTATTGTAATTTGTAGTTGTATGTTTATGATTGATTTTTTTTTATTTTCTTACACAAACGTTACGAAAGTTTGAAAAATAAAATTTAAAGTATTTAAAATTATTAATTATAAAATATATTTAAAATATTTAAAATTATTAATTAAAATTTTATTAATATAAAAACGAATATCTGCAAATATCTATATGAATCTAAATATCCATATTTTTTTTGGATATTAATAAGGATGAGAGTGTAAACTGATTAATGAGCACTAATAAAAATTAAAAAATAGATATGATAATATATACCTATCCGTTTATCCGTTTGACACTATATGAGTGCATCTAGACTGACCAATATAATGAGAACTAAGAGAAAATACTTAAGATACAGATAATTATTTTAAAAAATTGTTAACGAATATGGTAAAAAATAAAAGTTATTATCTACTATGATTAATTAAATTCTGTAATTATATTATTTATTTATTTTTAATTCTTATCTTTTTAATTTTAATATTTTTATAAATAGAAGCTTTAAAAATCATTATGTTTAACTAAATAAAATACATTTTCTGTCAATTCTAACTTTTCTTCAAACCGACCCTTGATGTCCATGTGACACATCCATAACATTAGCCACAAATTGACATGTCATAGGTTAATCCCAAGTAGACAGATTCATAAATCCATTCTTATATTAGACCAACTTGCTTTGCTACCATCCTGCTTCTCGTCGAACATTCAAGTGGGAGTTACATTCTAAAGTAATTTGAAAAGTTATAATTAAGAGTATGTTTAGTATTAAGGATTTGTAATTATATAATTATTTTTGTTTCACATCAATAATGAATAAAAGCAAATATATTAATATTAACAAAAACATGAGTCGATTCTATTAAAAATTGATGTTATCAAAATATTCTCAATTTTGTTTTTAAAATTAAGTTATATCAACCATTTCGTAAATAAATTTGGGATAAAATCTGGAGTGATAAATATTAAAGTATCACAAAAATTATTATTTTTTTTTTTTTGGGCCAGAAAAGTTTTTGTTTGGTCATTGTTCAGAGAATATACAACTATATATAAAATATTATAGCTGAAGTTCATCTTTAATACATAACCAAAAAGATATACATTGGTGTCTATAGTTGCCATAACATTGAGATCAAGGTAAATTGAATCTCATCGACTCTTTCAGTCTCAACAACTATGTTTTGGTCACTTATTTAAGTAAATTAATTCATACGTATATTACTATCTCAACTATGATCTCACAAATAACTATTTTACGCCACATATATCATAAAAACCAGTGAGTAGATGCAGGAAAGAAAACTGCAACTGATACTACTCTGTCTGACTAAACCCGTAAAGTTACTAGAAGATGATGGAAGCTACAGAAACATACTAAGGACATGACTGATTTCTTCATCAACATTCGCTATATCATATTGCTGTGGAGGCGATGCCTTCGGACTTGCTGGAGGTGATTTCTTGGGCCTGCCAAAGGCATCATTATGATCAGTCGCCATTGATATGAAGCTTCTGCATGGATTTCCAATGACATATGGAGGGCAGGCAAGGCTTTTCTGTTTGGATTGGTGGTTTTGTTGGCTTGGGTGATGGAGGAGGTGAGAGCATTTTCTTCCCGTAATCAGTTTTCCTTGCCACAAATGGCCTGCAGTTGCTGCGTTGATTTCCAGTTCCAGAAACACATGGAGAACCAATATTCTCTGTTTGCTTTGGTGGTGTCAACGACGTTGGAGGCCGAGGAGGAGATAGTTTATCCTTTCCAATGACATATGGAGGGCAAGGCTTTTCTGTTTGGATTGGTGGTTTTGACGGCTTCGGTGATGGAGGAGGTGAGCGTTTTTCTCTTCCGTATTCAGTTTTAGCTACTATGAACGGCCTGCTGCTGCTACATGAAACACAAGGAGAGCCAGTCTCTGACTGCTTTGGTGATTTTGACGGTGCTGGAGGCGGTGGAGGAGAAAGTTTGGCCACTCCAATAACACAAGAAAAACCTATTTCTTCTGTTTGGATTGGTGATAACGATGGCGCTGGTGGCGGGGAAGGTGAAAGTTTACCATAACCATTTTCAATCTGTAGCTGGATTTCCGGCGGCGATAGCTTCGGTGACTGCGGAAGTGAACGTTTTTTACGATCATAATTTGTTGTCGTCAGCTCATGGGCTGCTGATGATAATTGAGGAGATGATGGTGGGCTTAAAACCGGCATTCTATAATCAATAATCATGGAGATTTTGTTGTGCCAGCTTTCTGTAAAATATGAAAGAAGGAAGATTAGATACAACAATCGTTATATTCAGTCTTAAAATTCATGGTAAAGCTCAGTTCAAAAGAAATTCTTGCAAACAACACAGAATATGCAGGAAAAATACAGAATAGAAAAGACAAAGGAAAAAGACGTAGGAAAAAGTATAGCTTGCATTCTAAAGCTTTAGCGATTCTAAAGCTTTAGCGACGAATAACATTCTAATTAACTAATTAAGCTAATATTCAAGCATATGTTTGTGGTTATATATGAATATGCTAATTAATTAGGAGAGTTTTCTGTTGTTGTTACCTGAATATAAGGTTCTAGCTTCTGCTGAATTAAGGGCAAGAAAAGCAAGAGATGAAAGAAATAATAGAGCAGTCATCACAGATGTTTTCATGCTTGCTCATGAATCTGTTGATGAGAATAAAAGAAATGAGGCATATGCTATATATAGACACAAAAATGCTGGGATTATGTAAAATATTGACATCAACTGATAAGTAGTTCTCTTTTTTTCCCATATATAATTCTATTAACACGAAAATATTAATGAGTTATAAATGACTATTAATGATTAAAAATTAAAATTAAAAAGAAATTAATGTCCGTGATTTACTCATTCCAACTTGGTCTAAGTAGAAACTATTCCTTTCTTTGGTTCTCCTTCAGTCTCATATTGCAAGCACGTGGTCAATGTTTCATTTCATACTGAAGATTAATTTTTAGCGGTAATGGCTGACTGCGATTAACCAACTACGCGGTATTAAGAAGGCATTCGGAGAGAGACCAGACTTGGCCGTTGAAGTTGGTTGTTGGTTGAAAGTCATCACATGAAAACAAGGACAAATCATAGAGAATATTTCAATTTCAGTAAACGACTATCCGAGAAATTGAAAAGACAAATACGTACCTTGGGTTTGTTTTTTCTCTCTTGTCATCTTCATTTTAAAATGGATTCCACTCTCTCAATCAAGTTGGAGTAGTATAAGTGTAGGGTTTTGCGTAATTTAAGTGTATGGTATCTGCACATTCTACTCTAGACGATAAACGTCTTATCTCTTACTTTCTACCAAGCCCTTCAGTAATCATCCATTTTTAATTCTTCCACCTCTTCTTCTCTACAAATCCTTACTTCAAAAACTGGGTGAAGATGGAGAACTTCAAAAATTGGTGAATATCGATCATCCATCTTCAATATAAATTATAAATGAAGGTATATTTAATAAATAATCCATTTGAAAATGATTTAAGAAAATGAATGTATCTCTATCCTTTTATAACAGTAGAAGTGATTTAAAAAAAGAAAAGGATCTCCTTTTTACTTATTCAGCTAATTTGTCAATTCTTTTAGAGTAAATTTTTTCTCCCTGTCAACAGAAAAATTATTTATAACTTTTACGATTATTTATTACATATTTTTACTACATAATGAGCATCTATTACCTTATTTGAAATATATTTTAGAGTTAAACTTTGCAATCAGTAGCATCACTCAAAGAAATATTATAGTGTTGTTTCTGAAATTAAATTGATTGATATTAGCAAAAAAATGATTTTGTTTATTTTCGATGAGTGTATTTAAAATTAATAAATAATTTTGAAAATATAAAACATTTTATTCTATAAATGAATGTATCCCGACTTATTATATGTCATATGACATATTCTTTTAAATATATTTTGAAAATAAAAATTATTATTTTTTATATAAATTTATATTTTAATAATATCACTCATTGGGTTGCAACTACATCAATGATTTTATCAATTATCATATACTAATCAGCATTATTAAATCTATTCAATTATTCATTCACTTGTCTTTACAATCTCCTCCACCCTTCAAAGATTCACTGCATTAAAAATAAAAAAGTGATTTGCAGCATGATTTGGAGTAATATAACTATAACACGTTTAAAATTTTCATTTTAAATAATAAATAATATAATATCCATCAAACAGATTATATATTTATGAATAATATGAGACATTTTAATATTAAATTTTAAATTTTTAACTACATATGAGGTGATTTTCATTGTGTGACCAATATATTTTTACAAACTTGTATATATTATTTATTCTATTATTTTATCAGTCACAAAAAAAAATCTCGTTATTTACAATAAACATGTCTAACATTACTCTTGTTATTAACAAAATTTTAATATTTTGTTATCAATTAATAAATATCATATAATTTAAAATTAAAATATTTAACATTACAAATGAAAATATATACTATAATTGATATTTTCTTTTATAAAGGAGATTAATGTAATAATTAATTACTATAACACTTTATACTTGCTTGTTAAAACAAATTATGTTTTACGTTTTTTAATTAATAGGTTGCCATAGTAATTACAAATAGTATTACTAAAAATTCAAATTTTTTATACGATTATTGTATATAAATTAAAGTAGCACGATAATATTAGCTAAATAGTTTATATTATTGATTTTATTAAATGTATTTTTATTAGTCAATATTTTTATGATATGTTAATTTACACAAAAATTTATATCTTTGACACAATTATTAAAGTGAGATGATATTTAAAAATATAAGTAGTAAGATTAGGGATAGCTATCTTTAATGATGATTAATTATTAATTAAATAATTTGTAGCATTAACAATGACTGACATACTAATTAATTAAATATAGTACGTTAATCAAGATTTAGGAAATTATAATAATTATGTTTCATTTTAAAAATTAAAAAATATATTTAATAATACTAAATTTTAATAAAATTACGTATTTTACATTAATATTTAATTGCTTTAAAAAATTTTTGGCATTATAATTATCGGTGAAATTCATCGCACTACCATACCAAACCCACTTTTAGTTCATTTATTGGCTTTCCATCAAATTAAACATTATTAATGAAGTGTCGTTTTCATTTTTAAATAAAAGTGCTCGTTTAATAAATTAATAATAACGAGAAAGGGGATGAAGCCGACCATTAGCTTTTGTGTTTTCTCAAATGTTTAATTAATGTTGCACTTCCACTATGAGTAATTAGTGGAATTACTAGATTAAAATCTATGCAATCCCAATTATTTAATAATTAATAATGAAAAACAATTTTTTATTAATATTAAATAATATATATAACTTTAATTAAGTATAACAGTTAAGTCACAAGTGATTATCTATTTTTAATTAATTTTGCTTGAATTAACAAAGACTTCCACTCAACAAAGCATATATATCAAACCAAATAAATTAATCAATAAAATCTTTCCATTATAATTAAATATTCAGTTTATTTAAAAGAAAAAACATAGAGTTAAAATGTCTCTGTTAACGGCAAAATTCGAGCTACGTTACTATAAATAATTTAATATAAAGTTGATCCCTACCTAATTTAAGAAATTGTCATTACTAAATGATGAGACATCGATAAATAATATATTGTCTATTATATAATTTATATATATAATATTATTTTTTAATAAAATATCTTTTAATAGTTTGGGACTTAGATAATTTATGAGAGAATGGTATTATGGTAGTTGGGATGTCCCATGGATTCCCACTCGAGTATCCAAAAAATTGCAGCACCATTTTTTTTTTTATTAAATTAAAAAAAAAAAAAAAATTTACAAAGAACTTTATTAATTTCCACAGACCAGCCTCTTAAATTTGTGCACGTCAACCTCGTCAATATTCAACTTATGTTGTTGATTATTGGGTATTACATAAGGTAAATGTGAATTTCATAGTATAAATACGTTAAAGATATAAAATATTTTAAAGTTTTTTATGCAAATTAATGTAATAATATTATATAATTTTAATTTTCTTTTTTTAATGATTGAAGTTGATTCTCAATTATTGTACATTAACTACATATGTTAAATTGATTATCAATCAATAGTTAAAAAATTATATGATAATTTGTATAGAAAATGTGATTCTACTGTCCTGCCGCTTTTATGACACATTCTACAGGTATTTGGAAAGCAAAAACAGAAATCACCTTTCGGAAACAATAACTAACATAACTAAGACTCTTACTGACAATTCATCAACAGGGATATTACTGTAAAAGTAGAGAGCCCGTTAGGCCATTACATACACTATAAATTGTCAAACTAAGGAATTCTCAAAGAGAGAACATCACAGAAACACAAATGGAAAGCCACCAAGACGCCAAAATGTCAACGATAATGCACAAAACATGAGCATAGAACACTAAACATGCCAAGATATCAAATCAAAATCCCACAAAGACAAGCAAAATTTGACGACCATGGCCATATGTTGAAGTTGAATCATGGACAGAAAATGAGCACAATACTCTGTGTGCATGGGGATGTAAAATTCTCAATATCAACACTAGTATTAGTATGTAAAATGCCAAACCAATACTGTTGAACATGAAATCTGTGACATATATGGAGTGCAATTTACAATATATTGAATCTGATACAACAGCATAACGGACTTTGGTGTGAACGCATGTTCTAGCACCTAAAGCCTTAGTGACGCTTTGTTATTAAGCATCCATTCGAGTTGAAAATCTACTCATCATTACAAATTGCGATACCAAACATGATCATAAAGATAAAAATGGTGTTCTATTTCCCTTCTATCAATGCAATCATAGCCTGCATTGACTTTGTCTTCCGAAAAGATCAACCTCCACCTCCAACCACCCGTGAACAATTCCTGCTCTCTCTTTTAAGAGTTCTCAACTCTTCCTCTCATGTACCTGCTATCATCTCAACTCTTCCTCTCATGTACCTGTTATCAATTTCATTTTAAAAAGATGGAAGCAAAACAAAATGACAGTAGGCTACAATAGGAAAAAAAAAAAAAAATTTGAAGCTCCTACAATCCATTCACCATGGTCTTCATGATGACAATTTTTCTACTTCTACTCCAACATTTGGCTCCAAATTTTTGTCATGCGAGTTTGGTTCATCAACAGGACACTTACCACTCTTTGATTACTGACAAGGCTGCTCTTTTGGCATTCAGAAGCTCCATAATATCTGACCCCAATTCCACGCTAGCTAACTGGGATGAAGCTGTTGATGTTTGCAACTTCACGGGTGTTATGTGCAACAGACAACATCACCGAGTAGCTATGCTTAATCTGTCTTCCCATGGACTTGTTGGACGTCTCTCACCCTACATAGCAAATCTCACTGGACTTCGAATCCTCGTGCTCTTCAACAATCACTTTTTCGGAATCATTCCATCTGAAATTTCCCACCTCAGATGCATCTACCATCTCCAGCTTGATGGAAATAACTTACATGGTCCAATACCAGAGTCCTTGTCCCTTCTTTCGAACCTCACTGTAGTTAATTTTAAGGATAACAATTTAACAGGAAGACTTTTTCCTTCCTTCTTTGACAACTGTACTTTACTAAGAAATTTAGACCTATCCTACAACTCTTTTACAGGCAACATTCCGGAAGAAATTGGACATTGTCCAGGCCTCTGGAACCTCAATTTATACAACAATAAATTTACAGGAAAGCTCCCTGCATCTTTGATTAATACTTCTTTGTATAATTTGGATGTGGAGTATAATCATTTTTCTGGTGAGTTGCCCTCAGATATTGTAAGGAAGCTGCTTTCACTAAGATTTCTCCATTTATCATATAACAATTTCGTAAGTCATGATGACAACACCAATCTCGACCACTTCTTCGACTCCATGGGAAATTGTACAGAGTTAGATGAGCTTGAGTTGGCCGGCATGGGCCTTGGAGGAACAATGCCTCATTCCATGGGCCCGCTTAAACTATCGCAGTTGTCACTGCAAGAAAACAAGATAAGTGGATCAATTCCTGTGAGTATAGGGAATCTTTCTGAACTCACTTTACTGAACTTGTCGTCTAATCTTCTGAATGGAACCATTCCAACAGAAATTAGTAGGTTATCAAAACTGGAGCAGCTTTTTTTATCCCACAACTTGTTCTCCGGTGAGATTCCTGCAGCGTTGGGTAAATTACATCATCTTGGACTGCTTGATCTATCATGCAATATATTATCAGGTCAAATCCCGGCAAGTCTAGGAGATTTGGTTCAAATGAATTATTTGTTTCTCAACAATAACCGTTTTTCAGGTTCAATACCCCCAGCAATAGGACAGTGCTCAGATCTGTACAAGCTAGATTTGTCCTACAATGGATTGACTGGAAGCATTCCTCCAGAAATATCTGGTTTACGAGAAATCAGACTATTTATAAATCTCTCACACAATCAACTTGATGGGCCGTTGCCAATTGAGCTTGGCAAGCTGGAAAATGTTCTAGAGATAGACCTTTCATCAAATAACTTAAGTGGAAATATCTTCTTTCAGATATCGAGCTGCATTGCGTTGACAACGTTAAATCTGTCCCACAATTCTCTTTGGGGGCAACTTCCAGATTCACTAGGTGATCTAAAGACCCTCCAATCGATAGATGTTTCCACAAACCATTTATCAGGAATGATCCCAGTAAGCCTGAACAAGATTCACACCCTCACCTTCATTAATCTTTCCTTCAATGAGTTTGAAGGTATGATTCCCTCTGGTGGCATATTTAGTTCAGTAACAAATATGTCATTCTTAGGCCATCAGAATCTTTGTGGAACAGGAACAATTCCTGGCATTCCAATTTGCGCCCAGAATAAGCATTGGCTTCATTCAC
>JAWDEX010000011.1:4668242-4678399 GCA_035221805.1 Trichilia hirta | reverse complement strand
GTAAATAAAGAATAATTCTTTTATTGATAGTCTAATATTTATATAAAATTACTAGCCTTGAAACCGACAATACGAATAATTTTTAGGACATACACTAACATTAACTAGGTTCATAACTTATCTATTGACCAACTAGTAAACTTCTTCACTAAAGCTCATCCTCCCAGACGTTTCTATGATTTAGTGTTCAAACTCAATTCGGCTTCTTTATTATCTTTAGTTTGAGGGGTTATTAAAGGTATGATTTATGGTTTATTTAGATATTGCAGTTATTTAGATATCGTGTATTTATGTGTATATATATATGAGTGTGTGTGTGTGTGTGTTATATTTATATTTATTTGTATTTATCTAAATATCATATTTATCTAGATATATGTTTTTTTTATTTATAAGTTTATTTTTTTTGTCAGACTTTCTCCATAGAGGGCTCTCTCAATTATATATTCATTCCTTTTTTTTTTCTAAATTTTAATTGAATTATTATTGGGATCGCTCCCAATCTTTTCGCTTTACTTTTACAAAGAGATTATACAAATAATGTGTCATATCTATTAATTCAAAAGTCAAATATAAAAGATAAAAAAATATAAATAATATTTAAAAAAAAGTGATTAATACTCAAAGCGTAAATACTCGTTTCTTTTAATTTATAATTAATATATTTCTTCTATACAACAGCTTCCATATATATAGTAAAAAATAAAGCCGTAATATTTGATTAAGTAAAATAAAATTTGTGACATTAATAAGGTATTAAATGCAAACAATACTAAAGCATCGATTTTACAACAGTAGAAGCCATTTTTAAATTTTATAGTTATTATAAAAAAAATTGGCATAAAAGCAATAAATAATAAAAAGAATTTAGGTAGAGAAGGAATTAAAAGTAAATAAAAGTGTTTTTCCAAAGGCCAAAGAATATTTAAAACGTCTAAAATTTGATCAAAAGATATTTTAATTCTATTAAATAAAAAATACTCACTTTTACTCGTATTCATTAATTTTTGATATTTTTCGATACAATAAATTTGGTTTTCATCAATATCATGAAATTCTAAATTTTACAATTTATAAGATAGAATGGTTAAATTTTACGTGGAAACATAAAAAAATATCTAAAATAAGAACAATGTTAATAAATAGGGGGATATGAATAATTTTTAATTTAGTAAAATTAAAATATTATTTTAATCAAATTTTAAGAATTTAAATAATTTTTCTTTTAATAAAGAGCATAAGGAGAGGGCCAGGAAGCACGAGTACAAGGACTTTAATATTGTCTAAAATGTAGACTACACTGAGTACCTTAGAGGAACCGATGGAGGGGATTTTTCCCAAGATTGGACCCATTTTTCCTACTAGCCAAACACCAAAAAACGCCATTGTAACAAATTATATTTTTGTAACACTAATTTAAATAAAATTTAAAAATATTATTTAGTATTATATATTTTGACTTGGATCACAGTATTTTAATATCAAACAATGCCGAATTAATATTTATGTTGTTTAAATTTATGACGATGATTGCTTTCATTGGATCCTATACACATGTACAAAAATACATTCTTTGGCTTACAATCAAACACTTGACAGGATATGTTAAATATCTAAATCCGTACATCATCTATGGATTGGTATAAAAGAATTGCAACTTGCCTTGCATATCTTGAATTATTTTTTTTCAAATAACTATATATTTATTATAATGGTTTTTGACTCATTATTGAATAAGACTCTGTTGTCTCATGTTCTCATTTCAAGTAAAATATCATCTTTCAGTTGTCTTTTGGATCATATGTTGACATATTATGAATAGAATGTACAATCATTGAAGGAATATATATATATATTGGGAAATTTGGCATGGTAATGGAATCAACAATTAAAAAGGATTTTGGGCCAGAAATTAAAGTTAAATGGAACGAAATATTACCTAGGGCATACGTTTGCTCAACTAAGCGACATTTACATGACAAAAACAACGTCAATCAATCTTCAATTGGAAGGGTTCGACTGTAAACGTTGAAAAATGATCATTTCTAATAATCGTCATGGCCCACAAAAAAAATGTAATATTAGAAGAAAAAACTTTTATATTAATTTTTATACAAAATTATGTAATATTATTATATAATTTTCATATATCTTATTAATTTTTTTTTTTTGGTTACTCTCTTAAATTTTCAAATTGCAAAAATATAGGTTAGATGGCAATTGTATAATAATATTGTATCAATTTAAACAAATAATTTATATAAAAATATTGATATTCTTAATATTACTCTACTTTTGGTCACATTATTTTATATAACTGAGTTTGGATAAGAATTTGTAAAAAAATTTCAAGTGAAACGGCCCTACTATGTTATCTTATCGATGTATCTATCTAAAATTTGTGACAATGATATATATATATATTTATTTGAAAATTTATTAATCGTAATTAATAAATAAAAATAAAATTTATAATATTATAATATTACATCATCTTACCACTTAATTTTTTTCTCGAATTTATACAACTTCCGTACCCCTTCAACAATTAAAACGTTCTCCTGATTTATTTCTCTGTTTTCTTATCGGTCCACGTAAACAACAGGTAACGGTGACAACACATAATCCTATCTCTACCTTTATAAAAACCAGGATTTAATCCAAGCCGTTGGATGGACGAGAGCACAAGATATCATACGGCCACACCCTCGTTTGAAGGAAAATTGAGATAAAATCGCAAGTGTATGTCTAAATGCCACGTAAAACCACGTCATTCTTCTTATCCACTCATTGGAAAAAGAAAAATGGATCGTTTCCTTCGTTACATAACTGGCATTGTCCAATTTTTCTCCATTCCGTAATTTGTCCATTTTAAAAAAAAAAAAAAAAAAAAGTAAATTAGTACCCACGTTTTCCGTAACATCGGGGGCCAGATGGTAAATGAATCCAACACTTTTGTCCCTCACAGCATCACATCGTTCCACGTGTGATTATGTCACACGGACAATATTTTAATGAATTCCCACAACTTTTACCCAATATGTTTCTAATTCTCATTTTTGCCCCTTTATTCTTGTTAAATTGTATCATACTCCTTTGTTCTCAAATTTTAATCATTTTCTTTTACATTATTCAGTAATTGAAGCAACAATCAATATAACTCCTTTAAATTATTATAAACTTTTATTATAATTTATTTTTCAACAACATGAATCTAGATTTTTTTCAAATTATAATATAATATAATATGTACATCCAAAGAAATTGATATCTTTTCTCACATAAGATCATATTAATTATTTAGATTAATAGAGATAAGAACTATTTATAATAAATAAGAAATTATTGATAAAAATTTTTAATCTTAAAGCAACATTCCAATACAATTTAGAATCCAAATAACTTTCCATTAAGTATAATTTAGTTACTTAAGAAAATGGAATGATTCAATATTCTTATCGTAACTTGTAAGCATGTATAACTAATTGAGTAGGTAGAAGCATGCTTCTTTTAGCTATTAGTTATAGTCATTTGACAAAAAATCATATGTTTTAAGTTGTCAAAACTTTAATCAATTAATGTACAAATTATTAATAAACATCATTATGCGGATGCACATGGGAAAGAGGAAGTAGTCTTTAGCGCGTTATTATATAATTAATTGAAAAAAATATATACACAATTTTAAAATTCAATTAATCACTAGTTTTATAAGCTCAGAACACAATTAAAATATAAGAAAATTTTATTTTCAATAAATAAAATATTACCCAACACGTCACCTCCATTCTATGGATGAGGACTCTTCACTTATGGATACTAACATTGGGATACCTAAGCTTTATGTTTTACTAAATTGAGGGTAATTTATTTTTTACTTGTATTTATAAGGTATATAATCCTCATAAATAAATAAATTATTCTGATAATAATAAAAGTTCATCTTAAATTATTTAGTGGCTTAAATTTATAACTAAGAAAATATTAATGGAAAATTTAAATTTAATTATTTTACGAATGTTTCAAATTTTAACTTTTAAAAGTAAATGATTTCATGATTTCATAATAAATTAAATTGCAAATTATATAATTATTTGCTTTGAAATTTTAATTTATTTTATATATACTCTTAACAAATATGTCTATCAAGATAATTACAATAATTTTAATAAAAGATATAATTAATAATTAAATAATTACTAATCTTTTTATTAAGAATTTTATTTTTAAAATTCTTTTCATAAAATATTTATCCAAAAAATTTTGACTTAAATTGTTAAATTAAAAGAACATTAACTTAATAGTAAAGTATACATAGTCATTTAAATAATATTACGGGCCCACTAAATTCAATGAAAAACAATACGTCAATAATTTAGAAACTACAAAAAATAAGGGACTCATTTGTTATTATCTATGTATTTTCCCTCTATAAATAAACAAATAGGCTGCCCTTTTGAACAGTCGCTCCATCCATTATTATTCTATTTGTTATTGAATCGAATCGACTGGAATCTCATCTCTTCTACCCAACAACTTCAACTTTCTTTTAGTCCATTCAATTTTTTAAAAAAAAAAACAGAAAAGAAAATACACAAAATCTGTGGGCTCTGTTCTTTCTATAAAATTCGAAGATTGTGGGATTTGGGTTACTTGTTCTTGGTTTGGAAGATTGATTTGAATTTTTATTGTTTGAAAATGGCGAGTGTTAGCGGAATGATTGCGGCAAATGGGTCTTCTTGTTCATCATCTTCCTGGATTCAATTGAAGAATATGAAGAAAAGGAAGATGATGAACAAAGCAAAAGTCCTGTGCTCTATTTCTTCTTATTCTTCTTCCTCTGTTTCAGATCCATACAAAACATTAAGAATTCATCCTGATGCATCTGAATCGGAAGTCAAAAAAGCTTTTAGGCAGCTGGCTTTGCAGGTTTTTATTTCCATTTTCCTTCTTGTTTCAGGTTTTTTTAAATTGATTTTAAGGATTTTTGTGGGAAAGTTATTGCCGATTGATTGACTTTGTGATTTTTTTCTGGGTTTTGCAGTACCATCCTGATGTATGCAGAGGAAGCAATTGTGGGGTTCAATTTCATCGGATTAATGAAGCTTATGATGTATGTTAAATTTTTTCTTTTTTAATTTTATTTGGGATTAAGGATTTTATTACAAGCAGACGTTAAGAAATAAGAAATATAAATAAATTAGCGTGGTTTAAGGAAATAAATGAAAATAAATGCCCCATATCAATTCAATGGGTTCTATTTTGGATTATAATTAAATTTTAAATTTCATTCATCATATTTTGTGGATAATTATTTTTTTTAAAAGAAATTTTGCATAAATAAACTAATTTGTAGGAGTAATACAAAATACAGTGGAGTGAGATAAGGAAGCTCAAAATTTCATCACTAAATTTTTTTATTAATTTAAAAACATTATTATTTTTTAATAATTGTGCATCTTTTTTTTGTCCCTTAGAATAGAATAATGATACAAAATGATAATTTATGGGAGGAATTGATTAAAGTTGATCATGGTATGGGTGAACATGTCATCGATTAATTAATAAAAATAAAAATATTATTGAAAAGGACAAGGCCTGCTAAGTTCAATGCAAGGGTCAATTTTTCCATTGTGATATCTTTTCATAATTTCATTCATTGCAATCACTTTCACATAAAAAAATAAAAAATAAAATAAATAGCATGGTCTATATAAGGCCCATAAGTTCCCAAAAGAATATACAAAAGTTCATTTTACTGGGCCCTTAAAAGGACTTATTGTGGGCCTCAGCGTTGCATACAAAATATTGAATATAAATTAGTCGTTGATCTGATTTTGGTTTCTATGGTGTTTGTACAGATTGTGATGAGTAATTTTAGGGAAGAATCCAATGCGTCTGAGATGATCTACCAGTCGTACGATGAAGCGGTTGATGAGCCAATGAGGGGAATGAACGATCCAGATTGGGACTTATGGGAAGAATGGATGGGATGGGAAGGAGCGGGAATTAGAGACTACACATCTCACATTAATCCTTATATATAAAAAAGGAAAAAATTTGTGATTAATTAAATTAAAAATTATGATATTATTCTCTACAACTTTCGCAACCAAAATGATGTGGTGTTGTAAGTAGGAAATTAAACAAAAAGAAGAGAGGCCATTATTTTGTGTATATGTTTTAGGCTAAAATAATGGCTTTTGTCTGTTTGTGTTTTACATGAAATGAAAAAAAAGAAAAGAGAGAGAGAGAGAGAGAGAGAGAGAGTGAAAAGAAATGTATTGGGCTATGATAATGCCCATTTTTATGTTCATTGCAATTTGAAGAAAGTAATTAAAATTTATAATTTAATCTTTTTTTGTCATTACATTTTTATTTTTCTTAATTATTTTATGCATTATAAATATAAATATAAATTATATTATTAATTTAATTTACTTCAAATGAATATAGAATGATTAGTATCTTAACTTTTTTCCTCAAATTAATTGAATTGTTATTTGACAAAACAAGTGTTTAGGCAATCTTGGGGTGGTGGTTAGAATGGTTAAAACTTAGTTTAGGAAAATTTTTTAAAAATCACTTTAGATAAAAGTGTGTTTAAAAATCTGATTTTGTAAAATAATTTTATTATAAATAATAAAAATCTTAAATTAATAAATTTTATTATTAATTAAAATATAACATTATTAAAACTTAAATAAGATTAATATAATATAATATGATAAAATTAGATGATATATAAAATTAGATCAATCCCTACTGATTGTACCGTTCTGCCCCTGGTAGCATCAAACATCAAAGGGTTATAAGAATAAATAAATTGGATTATATTATATTAGATTGAATTAAATTGTATTAAATTTAATATAGTAACATATTTAGTCCTGTATTGAACTATAAATATCATATATTTATGGTAATTTATAAAACTATATATTTTTTTCCACAAAAACTTTAATCAATAAAATGAAAAGAATGAATTGAGTACAAATCAAGGGGTTCACACACGAAAACCTTACTCTAAAGGCAACAAAATAAATAAATAAACATTTAGTGAATCCTATAACAAAATTAATTCTTAATGGTGTAATGTAAAAATGAGCAAATCTCACACGGAGCAGAAGATAATCTACAAACTATGTAGTTAATTATATATGAAATATTTATTTTGAAATAATAGTAAAATATTATATATAAACTAACGTCGCATGATAGTATTATTTACTTTTTTTATAATTACATTAAATTTATATTTTTATTAATCAATTTATTATATTACGTCATTTTGTATATAAAAATTTATACAAAAGCCTGTATTTTTATTTTAACATTAAAATTAAACTTGAAATATAAATGAAAACTTCAAAAGTCCAGAAGTTAAAGAGAGGAAAGGGACCAGTAAGGGCCAAAGCGTTACCAGGGCTGTAGTTTAATAAAATTCATAAATTTTTATTAAGTTATGTTTCTAAAATAATTTTTTTTAGCCTTTTTAAAATTATAATATTTGTATTTTAATCCTTATAATAGAAATAATAGCTACATTCCTTGTACCAATGCAATATGATAGCTTAATCTCCACAAATTAAATGAGATGTTAATTAATGTAATGAAAATTCTTCCCGTGTAAGTGTATGTTTGACGCTGTATTGCATTGGATATAATCATTTATTTTATAATTTAAAATTTAAAATTAAATTTAGTAATTTAAAAAAAAATAATTATTAAATAATTAAATTTTCAGTTAATCCACTTTTATACTAATTCTTAAAAATAGAAAAATATAGTCTCTTCGATATATATTATCCCATAATCTAATTTTATAATATATAATATCGAAAATTTCTTTGAACAATTAATTTTAAAATAAATTATATATTTAATAAATAAATTAATTAATTAATTAAATTTAAAAATAGTCAACAACGTTATTATTTTGGTAACGGTGATGATGCTAAAAATCGATGATTGACACTAAACGACAACACCATAGTTACCATTGAACTCGTAATATTTTAATCTATGGAACTCGAGTGTCGACAGCAATCAAAGAAAGGCAATATAAGTACGTACACTGCTCAAAATTAGCGGCCACCACAACACGACCGTCAAATGATAAGGAGTTGTGTATTGCATCCATCTTTTGATTTATTAAAAATTGATAAGCATGATAGTGGTGGTGGTACACCATAGCTCACCGTTGTTTGGCATTGAGGTTGTGATAACCGTCAATTTGAAGAGGTGCATGCCTCCGTATTATCCTTTTTTCACCCATCGTCGATACTATAGTTACGTAAATTGAAAATTTTAAGAGTTCAGTGATGCTGACAGTGTCATTGTTAAACCATTATTTTTTTATCACCGTCGTAGTTGCCGTCAAGGGAAGGCAAAAATCCAAATTCGGGCTGGGTTTTGCCATATCCGGATCTGAATGAAGAAAAGTGGGAAGATTTATTCAGATATTGTCCTGGTCGGACATTTGAATCGCAGGTTTTTGGATATCCCAAAAAAAATCCGGTTTCCACCACGACTGTAGATTCAATGCAGTCTCCGCTTGATTGCATTTGGTTATTGAAAAATAATATACAAATTGTTAATAGTTCATCCAATTACGAGGAAAAACTCTCCATAAAGCACATACCAATCAGGAAAAACTCTCTTAATACACATAGACACGAATCAAAACACCAAATGATCTCCAAAACAAGCAGAAATATTCAAAATCATACGAAAATTATCCAAAATATGGTACTTGAAAAGTATAACAGATCAAAAACTGTGAGAAATTCCGATAAAATTTCATTTTATTCCCATGTGTACCACATATCCACATCAAAATCAAATGTTATACCAAATATGATCATTTATAAATCAAATACACATGTCGTAACACACCCGGAATGAAACAAAATCATTTTTATAAAGCACAGAAATGGAATCAGGACAAAGATTAAAGATAAACACCTAAAAGAAACAACAATAAAACTTCAAGTACTTGAATATTTCCATCATAAAGGCAAGTAACGAGTATCTTCTCCAAGATCCTGAGGCAAGTAGACATGCCCTAAATTTTTGCATTACGAAATTATTTATTTATATTTTTTAATCAATAATTAATTATTACTATTATTTAATTTAATTTAATTTAATTTAAATTATTTATATTATACTTTATTATTATTAAATTTAATTATTTTTTATTAAAAAGTTAGAATTAATTTAAATTTTTATGTTTGGAAGTTAGTTATTTTTATATTTTTATTTAATAATTAATTATTGTTGTTAGTTTTTTAATTGTTATTTATTTAATTTAATTTAATTAGAATTATTTATATTATATTTTATTATTATTAAATTTAATTATTTTTGTGTTAAGAAGATAAAATTGATTTAAATTTTTACGTTAGAAAATTAGAATTAAATTTAATTTTTTATTATAAATTTAGAATTTAATTTAATTTTTATATTACAAAGTTAGATTAATTAAAATAAATTAAATTTTAATTATAAATTAATTAATAAATAATTAAATTAAAATGCAACGTTATTCATCGTAAAGATTACATGAATTTTTTTATAATATAGATGAATCAATGCCACTATTCAAATATTATAAAAATATTGTAAAAGAACAACAAATTTAATAAAAGTTACCATTGCTGATAATAGCTAAAATAGACAACCTAAGTCTATAATATGATAAGTTTTTAAAAAAATATATTGAGTTTGATAAAGGAAGATGTAAATTTTATAATGCAATATACGTACACATATACGTACGCATAAAAGGGGATAGATTAGGCACTCTTAAAAGATATATAAATACAAGACATTCAAAACACGCACCCACTGAGTGTAGCCGAGTGGTTCTATCCTGGAGGAGCATTTGTGCTGGTATTGGGTTCGAACTTCTTGGAGTACATTCAAGTGTAAGAGCCAGGTGCAGCCAAAGTTTTATCCTATATTTGGTATCACTGCAGTGTGGTCTCTGTATATGATCTTCATTGATTCAGAACAGGTGATGTGTGATCTGCGGACACGTACTCTAAAAGAGTGAATGTCTGGCCCGTGTATGGTCGGCCGTTGCAGTGATAGCCGAGTATAGGAGTTTCCTCGTCATCCAAAAAAAAAAAAAAAAGACATACAAAACACTA
>JAWDEX010000011.1:4638851-4657897 GCA_035221805.1 Trichilia hirta | reverse complement strand
AAGATTTTTTAGGGCCTCAAATCAATAATGCTAAGGCTGGATCATTCAGTCAACAAACTTTAATACTAATTTCAGTTCGAAGATCCTTTAGAGTATCAAAACTTCTAGATTAACATGAATTTTTCCATAAGCAAGATTTTAATTCTTACTTAATAGAAGAAGTTGATCATAGTGATGATCTTATAAGTTATAAAGAAATTATCCTAGATAGAGATTCAGGTAAATAGCTTGAAGTAATAGATTTTAAGATTCAATCCATGCACATTAAGTCTAGGCACTTATTGTTCACTAAAAAAAATAGCTCTTATTAGCTATAAGTAGATCTTAAAAAAAAAGTTAATAAGGATGGAAAGGTAAAAAAACCTATAAGCTCGGGTAATGATAAAAGGTTATATTTGAAAATACAAATTCAATTATGAGAAAACTTTTTCACATGTAGCTATAATTAAGTTCATCTAAATAATACTAGCTATTCAGCGTACTATGATTATGAGATCTAGTATATAAATGTTAAAATGGCTTTCCTTGATAGATTTTTTAAGAAAAATATTTATATAAAACAGTCAATAGATTTTGTTTTCACTATAAATAGAAATAAAGTATATAAGTTATATCGATTTATTTATAGATTAAATTAAGCTTTTAAGAGCTAAAATATTCAATTTGATAAAATGATCAAGTTGTTTCATTTTATAAAAAGCTTAGATTAACCTTATATTTATAAATGGATTAAAGATCATATCGTTAAATTTCTCATATTACATATAGACGATATATTATTAACGGGTAATGATGTTAGTGTGATGATTAAGAAACTATGGTTCTCTATAAGTTTATGTATATAAAATTTAAGAGAAGTAATCCATGGTCTTGGGATTCATATCTATATAAATAGGATAAAAAGAATAATTAGATTATCTTAAAAATTATACAAAAATACTATAAAGATTTAGTATGAAAAACTCTAGAAAATATCTTTCACCCTTCAACCATAACCTTCATCTCTTTAGAGATGTAGGTCTAAAGATCGACGAAAAGCAACAATGGTATTGCATAATGTGCCTTATACTTTGACTGTATGTAATTCAATGCATGTTATGCTATGTATAAGACTTGATATAGCTTATGTTATAAATGTTACTAGTAAATATCAGGCTAATTCAAGGAAAAAATATTAATTGATAGTGAAATCAATCTTTACGTATTTGAAAAGGACTAAAGATTTGATTTTAAGCTATAAATGTCAAGAGTTAAAAATTTAGGGATACTCAAATTCTAATTTTTAGTCAAATATTGATAATAGAAAGTTTATATCATCATTTATTTTTGTATATAATAAATGTGCTCTTAATTGAAAGAGTTTCAAAAAGATGATAACATCAGACTCTATTATTAAAACTAAATATATTACTACTTCAAAAGTAATAAAAGCGGCTATTTGGATACACAAGTTTGTATCTAAATTAGGAGTAGTTTTAAACATTGCTTATTCGATAACCATATTTTGTAACGATATTGGGGCTATTACACAAGTAAAAAAACTGAGAGCATACTAAAAATCTATATATATTCAGTGTAAATGTCATATTTTAATAGAGTTTGTTGAAGCTAAAGAAATAATAATTCATAAAATATCTTCAGAAGACAATGTGGCTGACTTTTTGACTAAAGTGATAACATAAAAGTAGCTGAACTATCTTTAGAGATTTGGGTGTGAGATACAACAACAAATAACTTAGTGCAAATAAGAGTTTGTTAAGATATACTCTAGAAATCATTTTGTCTTGTACATAATATTTTTATTAATAAAAAAAAAGTTCTTTATTCACGCAAATAAGCTATTTTTTTATTCAATCATGCATTTTAATTAAGTATGTATGTGAATTATTTATATAATTTATTTAATTATTTAATAATATTATCAAAATTGTTCCCTACAGAAGTGATATTGAATGGTTAACAATATCGCATAGTAGGCATATTAAAAGTCTTTGATAAATATCATGAGTTGGTATCAGTATGGATAACAATTCATTATTAAGATATTATTATAGATTAATAGTTAGAGATTTATTTTAGGGTTAGTGACCAAATGATGATAAATCACATGGTATTATATATAGTCAATGATTTATTTTATGATTGTACTAGTTCACTCTATAATCTTTTAACCTAATATATCATAGCTAAATCTGACGTGAATCATATGATTTAAAAGGTATATAAGTATAAGACTAACCATATTTTAAATATTAAAGTCGATTTGGTCATATATTATTTATATAGAGAGATGAATGATGGTCAAAATAGGATCTATTAGCTCGACATATAAGATTAAAGTATCTGCTTGCTCCATTCAAATTTAAGTTTTCAAATAAATATCTAAAATATAAAACTCTAAACAAAGTGAATTAAAAGTAATATGAAAAAGTTTGCGATGACAAATTCAGTATATATTACTTGATGATTCATATTTATATTAAGTTTAAATTTTTGATATTTTATGTATCCTTTTTTTATTAGGATTAGACAACAAAAGGATATTACTCACATTATATATAAATCTAAAATGTGCTTGATAAAATATTTCTTCATTGTGGTTTAAGGACTATATCATACTACTAAATGTTAACTGTAGATTTGAAGCTTTCAAAATATTCAAAACAAGTTCACCACTAATTCACAGTGAACCTATATAGTTACATCGATAACTTAATACATTAAGGAGAGTTTGTAAAAGCAAAATATTATCCATCAAGGGCCTAGCGCCTTTTGAACTTATATATATGTATATAATTTAATATAAATTGCATGACTTATTAATAAGAAAAATTATGAAATGACTTAAAAATATGATTTTAAAATTAAATGGATAAATTTAAATTAAAGTATTTAATTTAGATTTAATTTTTATTATTCTTCCCTTGAAGAGATATTTGTCATTGCTTATTATTTAATAGTCTAGTAAAATAAGTTCGGATAAATATCTTTATTTTTATTATGTAACAAAAGATATATATACATATATATAAGAGATAAGGCTGAAAATTAAAGGCTTTATCTCTTTTTCTCCCCTCCATATGTTTTGTCCATAGCTTCTCTTTGAGGGTTGGTGTAGATTGTTGAGAGTGTAAGCAATTATAAGTCTTTTCTTCATCAATTCAAAGCTTACGACAAGGTTTATTACTTATCCCTAAGCTTAATTTAACATATATGTCGATATGTGTTTAGGTTAATGCATGAGATGCATATGTGTTTGGTTAATAATGTTTTTGCGTGTGTATAAGTTCAAGAATCCTTCAAGTTCCAATCTGAAAGGTAGTGGTTTTATTGAAAGTTTAGGAAAGATTAAAAGACCGTCCCTAAAAGTCCCATCCCTTAAGAAGCCAAGATATATGGTTGTGCAATAAAGAAAGAAAAAATCGTGGAAGTATGACTATGGAAAGAAATGCGATGAAGGGACCCCAGTATACCCATCAAAATTTATGATAAGTAGGAACTCGATCTTCTTATATCTCCTATCATTGTGCGGGAAGTAAAAGACGTGTCCCTAAGCTCAGTATGACACCGAGTGATATGAGATCGTATCTTAATGAAAAATGCCTTGGATTAAAGGAAGAAGTGATAGCAATACATAGGCAAGAAATTAAAGCTTGTTCAAGGGGCTGATTAAAGAATTAGAAGCTTAGAAGAGATATAACCAACCAAAAACCTTGAGTTTCAACTGCGCCTAAGGTTACACTTGGATTTCCTTTTTCCAAAGGGGATTTTAGATTAGGTGTTATCGTGAAAGTTTAAGATGCCGTAAATGGCACCATATACAGGAAAAACTAACTTGATACTCCATCTTGACATTTTTAGAGAGATGATACTTATTTAGGGGCTTACGGATTTACAAATGTACCATTTTTTTCCATTAACTTTGGAGGCCAAGCAAGAAAATGGTACAAGAGCTTAGTCCTAGGAAGTATTTGGAGCTTTGTGTAGTTATATAGGAATTTGCATATGAGGAGTATTCCTAACCACGAAAAACCTAAGCTCCTTGTTGATGATGAAATAAGGTCAGAGTGAAGCTCTAAGCAACTTCAGGAGGAGATTCCATGAAAATGTCAAGGAATTGAGGGCTTTCCATCATCTTTTGGCACTAGAAAGTCTCAGGAGAGGGCTGCGTATGGACAAATCATGGTTTGCCATACACAAGCAATCCATAAATTCTTATGAAGAAGCTAGTAGAGAGATATTTGATGAGATTGAAATTGAAGATCAGATACTCTTAAGGCTAAAAGGGAAAAAAACAATGGTTACGTGTGTACAGAGCATAATTTTCCATGCACAAGCAATCCATAATTTCTTATGAAAAAGCCCGTGGGGGACATATTCGATGATTTTGTAATTGAAAATCAGATACTCCTAAGGTTAAAAGAGGAAAGAGCATCGAAATATCATTAAGGGACAAGCCATAGGATTCAAGGCTTGATGATAGAAAAAATAAGAGGGGAGATCAAAGAAATAATTCCAAATTTGATTCAAGACGAGGTTGAGATCCTCAACAACCCCAACCTTAAAAGATAAAAAAGGGAAGATAAGACGACACTAACTGTTGATGTATAATTTTCTCTCGAAGATTCGTGCACCACACAAGTTAGAAATGCAACAAAGAGCAACTATCAACCAAACAAGATGGGGACCTAGGATTTTTTTCCCTTTTTTTTTTTCGGCTTCTTTACTTCTTTGATTGCCTTGTAAAAGATTTTATCTTATATTGTAAAGAAATGGTTGAGTATTTAAAGGAAGAGTTTTCTGTAAAGATTATGTAATCATACTTTTAATTATAGTGTAGTTATTTTGATGGAATCCATAAATCCCGTAATTTTTTTTTTTTTTTTTTAATGATTAAAAGAGATTTTTTACCTCGAAAATTCTGTGTCCCCAGCTTGCTTCTTTGACGGTTGCTTTTTATTGCATTTATTACTTATTTGGTGCACGAATCCCTCAAAAAAATTTGTGCATCAACAAAATTATATTGAAAATTATTGTGAAGATGCAATAATAAATAAAGTTCAAATTGGATGATAGCATCTCCTCCTTAAAAAAAATTCCAGCATGCATATGATAGATAGCTAAGAACATAATCCCCTAATTTTGGTAAGAGAATGAATTCTGAAGTCGAAATTTTGGACCTGCTTTAAAAGTAAAAGAAAAGAAGAACTTTTGAAGTTTAAAATATACAAAAATGAAACTTCTGTTTATGTGTCACTTATTAACACAGTTTTCATAGATGCATTTGATTCTGCCATACATTTATTTTCTTGACTTCAACATTGAAACTTCTCCTCCCTTGTATACATAATTTTTAAAATTGTTTTCTAAATAAAGAGGTGAGTAAAATTCAGATAAGTTTTGGATAAACGATATTTAGACTTCTAAAATTAGTCAAATTGATATTTTAAATTTTATGAAATAAAAAGAAATACTCATTTTTACTTCTTTTAGCTGATATTTTTCTTATTTTAGTAACTTTTTTAATGCTCTATTATAAAAATTAACCTTATTATTGTGTAAATTGTAAAATTTTAAACTTTATTATACTAATAAAATATAAATTAATTGCATTAAAAAATATCTAATATTGAAGAATAGATGTAAATATGAGTATATTTTAATTTAATGATATTAAAATATCTTTTTTTATCAAATTTTAAATGGTTTTCTTATAAAATTTTAACCCTACTTATTTTTGGAATCGAATACAAATAAACACCAAATAAATTTTTAACTCCTTACTTATTTTAAGGGGAAAACAAATATCCATATAATTTTGCAAATGACAGATACCCTTACTCTATTTTTTGTAATTAAAATTCTTTTAAAATTTAAAAATTATAACAAATATCTCCTAAAATATTATTATTTACTCATTTTAGAATATAATTATTATTATGCTATTTTTTTGTAAACAAAAACAATAAGTCGCATTTGAATGGTATAATAATAATTTTATCCTAAAATAAGCTAAAAATAATACTGTAAAAAATATTTGTTATAATTTTAAATTTTAAAAATTTTTATCACAATAGATAAAGTATAGAATATTTGTTATTATGCAAAACTATAGACATTATTTAACAATTACCCCTATTTTTAAAATTAAACACAAATAGCTTCTTAAATTACTAGAATCTAAAATTTTTACACTCTAGAATATTCAAAATTTTTTATTTTTTATTTTTTAAAAAGATTTTTGAATAACAGTTGGCTCCCTGGTGACTAAACGATGGAATACTTTAATGGTGTTGATTGGGTTGGGTTTATCTTTTTATGCTGTGTAATGATGTGAAAGTGACTTTAATGGTGGTGACCGTGTTGGCTGAATTTAGTCAACAATAACCAACAGAAATGAAGGAGCAACGATATGCCCTTTTTCAAATTCAATTGAAACATTGTGTGAAAGGGAACCACCTTAATAACTACATGTCTTTAGAGGGGACCAAATTGCTGGAATCTCATGTCAAATATTCAACAAACAATATTAATTACAAATGTAATGTTGCCTTGTCCGTAATGCAGTGCAAGAAAATTAATTTTTTTAATATTTATATCAAATATGCCCCGAATAAATATGAAGTTAAAAATATCTTTTGTTTTACATAATAGCAAAATTATTTTTCATGAATTTCTATTAAATCTTGGAGATATTTTTGTCAGCATTATTGCTCGAATTCTGGTGACATTAGGCTGTTAGGAGGAGTCTTAATCACCACGCTATAAGGTTGGTTGGCAATTTTTATTTGAAACTTGAAAAGGGATTTCACTCCAATTCAGAACCTGAAAGAAAGTTCTCCGCAAGTTTTCATGAAATAATTTGACTGCAACTGTTAGTTAGACCTATATGGAACTATAGAGCTAGCATAAATGCAGTACTTGAACTTGAGATCTCATTGTTTGCACCTGGAGAAAACAAAAATATAACCATTCGTTTAATGTACATTGACGCATAAAATCTGCAGCACAATCATCACAGAACAATGTACACGCACCTTTGAACCCCTGCTTTTAGGTTTTACAATCCTGACCATCTAATTCTAAATTACACTAACCACAAACCCACAATGCAATTACATGATACAAACAAGTACAATAAAGATTATGCATCAAAGCCTAGTCTGCATTTGTCTTCTGTTTTCTCCGTGATTTGCCGTATAGTTTTGAAGGAGAAGGAGAAAACTCAAATGGAGGGGGTGGGAGATCCATTTCCCCTTTCAAAATCCTTACAGTGTCACCAATATCCGGACGTAACTCGGGTGTTTTCTGTAAGCAAGTTAGAGCCAAATGGATGCACAAACTTGCCTGCTCCTTGTCATACTCATCTTTCAATTTCTCATCCACAAGTTCTAATATGTTTCCGGCTTGAGCCAAATGCCTACACCAGCTTATCAAGTTTGCTTTCTCAAGATTCATTGGCGAGGCAAGAACATGTAATGGCCTTCTACCAGATATAATTACAAGGATCAAAACTCCTAAACTGTAAATATCAGTCTTCTCCATTAAGTAACCACAACCACCATACTCTGGAGCAACATAACACAAAGTTCCTCTCATGCTTGTTGTGCTGCTCAATTCTCGACTGAAAAGATCACCACTCCCCATATCACTTCCCATTGAATTTTTGTTCTTTCTTCTCCATCCCCTTCTAAAACTGAACTCCCCATTTGCATCATAATCATCTTGATTCTGCTTCCCGAATTTCTTTCGTCCATGAAACTGAAACATCCTACCCAGATCAAAATGCGGAATCTTAAATCCCTTCTTCCACTTAGTTTCAAGCTTGCTCAGTTTACTACTCTTTTTGCTAATCTCCGCTAAGTGTTCTTCTTTCCACCATTCTTGCATCTTCCTGTGCTTTTTCTTTCGATTTCTCCTTCCTTTCAATTCTTTCTTCTCTAACCCCTTGTCCAATTTTTCAAAACCAAGTCCTTGAATTTGTAACTGTGATTCATGAACGTCTTCAAAGTTATCCAATGGAGTTGAATTATCCAGCTCAATTTTCTCATTTGTACTCTTTTTCTCTTCATCCCAATCAGGATTAGTTGATGGACAAATTTGGCTCCCTATCCACTCCATGACATAATCCTTACTACACAATTCACCACTCCCATCCTGCCTCCACCACCAATCCTTTCCCCATTGCTTTATATTCGCCGCATCGTCACTAACAGAATTAGTATTCAAGTTCAACTCCTTACTGTGATCAATACTAGAAAGTTCATCGTCGTAAGGGACAAACTTACTAGCCCAATCAACCCCGCCAATATCTACACTAGAAACCTCTTTGCCCTTTCCATTCCAGCTCTTATTTTCGCTCTCACTAGCCATGTTGGCATTATAATTCAAAGAATTCAAGGTCAAAGCTCTAACATTGTAACATCTAGTATTGTTTGATGAAGAAGAAGCTTGTAAAGCAAGAGCAAAATCTACCTCATGAGCACTGTCAACAGGAGTACTAATTGCGGGAGTCTCTGCAGCCAAATTCCCTGAAAGTTCTTGACTTTTCCATAGCTCTTGACTCTTCCCCAAATCTTGGCTAAACAAATCCATCCCAAGTTCACCCTCCACCTTAATCCTTGACAACCCAAAATCAGAAACTTTTGCCCGAAAATCTGAATCTAGCAACACATTACTAGGCTTAATATCACCATGAATCACAGGTGGATCACAACCAAAATGCAGGAACTCCAATGCCTTAGCAACATCTATTATGATATCAAATCTCTGACTCCATTTCAGCACTAAATTACTTTCATTAAATAGCATTTCCTGCAAGCTCTTATTGGGCATATACTCATATATCAGGAAGCGCATGTTCCTTTCCATACAGTAACCCACAAGGTTAACCAAAAATGGTGATCTCATACCACCAAGAATCTGCAACTCATTCTGAAACTCTCTCTCAGTTTGTAAAGAAAGAGTATCAAGTCTTTTGATAGCAAATAATTTCCCATCTCTTGCAATGCCGAGGAATACAGTGCCCGAACCACCCTTTCCTATAACATTAGTCTCATCGAAATCATTGGTAGCACACTTCAGCTCTTTGTAAGTAAATCTTTGCAGCTTCAAAGGAGCATTCGAATCAAAGGGGATGGTTTTTGACCGATTAACAAGAGAATACCAAAGATGGTAAAGGAAGTAAAGAAATGTTAAGACTATAACAACAGAAGAAGATATAGTCAGAATCAAGAACAACACTCTTGTTTTGTTGAAAAAGCTCGGTTTAGAAAGATTGTAGCTGGGAGCAAGAGGCCTTGAAGGCATGGCTTTTTGACTGTTTCTGATTCTGGGTATCTCAAAAATTTGTTGGTTTGGTCACAAGAGTTGATGAAGAAGAAAAGTTGGCACTGTTTCTACCCTCTTTTTTGCGTGTGCCTTATTTTTTGTCGTAGTTTTGTTTCTTCTTCTGCGTATCCAATGTTTGGTTTACAGTCGGATAATCAACGAGAGCTGATAATGCTGTTTACAGTTAATTTCTTTTACACAAGTGAGAGTATTTATATGGTGATTATTAGAAAATGAAGTCTACGAAAAAAAAAAAAGAGGGTCCCAATGTGCTTTTGACTAAAGAGCAAGTTTCTGCAGAGAATGTTTCGATGGAAGATAGCGATTAAATTAAAATAAATATGAACATGGATTTACTTTATCAGTTTTGGTGACTCATCAATTATCACCGCAGTTGCTCCATGGTAATGACTTTTGACCTTTGACAAGACAGAGTGTAATCCTTGCAGGGATAATTTCAATGAAATCCCTAATTATTTTGAAACTATCATTTTAGTTCAGTAAGGTGACAGATCCTAAGTTTCTAGGACAGCCATCATAAGTTATCAAGCTTTTTAAAACTATCACAAATTCAGCCAAAAATATTACAAAAATTTTTTCTTTGTAAAATAATAAAAAATAAGAAATTATTAAAATTCCGATCTATTTTTTTTAATACTTATTTACTTTTAGAGTTAGACGCATATGACCACTAAAAGGTATTTCGATTAGACTATTTTAAATAAATTTTAAAAAAATAAATTGATTGAATTATTATAAATTATTTGGTTGAGAACAAATATAATATCACTCTATTCTATACACAAAATAAATAAAATATTCTTTTTTCGAAAAATAATGTTGAAGGAAGAGTTGCTCATTAAAAAAAATAAAAAATTATTGCATTTTATCAATAGATATGAAAATACAAACTCTAAAAGTAATTATTATTATTATTATTTCTTTTGAAAATCTTTATAATTATTTCTTAAGATATGCTTATAAACCACAAAGATCTAATTGGTTAGAATTTCTTTAGAATATTAAAACTCAAAATTTTATAAAATTATTAAGCATAAATTTTCTTTACATTAAAATTAATTGTCATTTTTCAAATAAGACCAAATAATGGACCTACGGGACCTTTGATTGATGATCCAGTACAAGTGGCAAGAGATTCCATGATTATGCAGAATAATAATAATAATAAATTAGCAAGGATTCAGGATGTTATACTTTACACTAGGTTTAAGCAATGTCTGTCCAAAAGTATGCTACCAAGCAACTGATAAGATTCTCTGCACATCACTCAAATATATCTTAAAAATATTTCACATGTTTTTTAATAATAAAAATTGCATATTATATTGCAAGCCATAATGTATGTGATTTTCATCAATTAAATATTAAATAAGATAATTAATTATTTTATAAATTATAAAGTTATCATTAAATTCATAAAAATTATATCATTACTTGGAATAATTATTTGTAATATCTTCTCTTGAACACTGAATATTTCACATCTAAAATTTTTTTATAAAAATATTACATAAATGTAAATTTATATATATAAATATTAACCCGATACTTCTTTAATTTAATTTTAGTATAAGTAGAATTGGAATTTTAAAGTAATGATTTTTATTTTTTATTTTTTTTATGTTGAGTCAATCAACACCCACATGTTACAATATATATATAATTAATGGATTGATTGAGGCAGTTAAAGGACTAAGATGTTATGATCTATGCATCAATTTGGTGATTAAGAAATTATTTTATTTGATTGGAAAAGTTTAAAAAAATGCATATAAATGAAAGAATATCTTATTTATACATACATGCATGGAGAGCATGGGTAGTCACCATGTTCAATGTGTCAGCTGTGGGATCCTGTTGGGAGGGTGGCCTGTCCACCTTGTAATCATCCTTTCCTGTGAAATTTTTTTTTGGTTTCTTGCTTCCTGTTTTTATTTCAATTTCTAATTGATAGCAATGTAAGTTTGTTAAAGACATGTTTTTCATAGAGAGAACTTTCATAAACCTATCAACAAATGTTTTTTCTTAACAAGTTGCATTAATATATTTTCTTATAGGCAAAAAATTATGAAAATGAAGTATTACATCTGTTAATTAGGCTCTCAACACTTATTCTCTTACGGAAAATATAAGTACTTAGAATCATTCATTTTTATTATAATAATTAATTAATATAAATTAATCTAATTACTATTAATCAAAAAGTAAGACATTTTTCTTTTTAATATGGAGGTCCAAGTAGAATATACTCTTTACAACAAAAATCCCAATTTCCACTTTACACAATGAACGAGGAAATTTAATATGTGTGCTATCATATCTACTTTATCAAAAATTCAAAAGAAGAAAGATTGAAGTTGGGAATGAATTTGATTTTTTTTGGCTGAGTTATGATGATTTCGGTTGTAAATGCTATAGTTGTTTTAACCTTTTCTTTTATAATTTTTAATTTTTACCCTCTTATGCAACTCCAGCCATAAAGTCAAGACTTAATTTTACCTAAATTCCAATAATAATAAGAGGATTAAATTTAATATTTTATAAATAATAAGTGATTAACACTCTATCTGAATTAAAAAAAAATAATTATTTTATTTTATTTTATAAACTTTTATAAATTAATAATATCAAGAAGGGTAGAACATAAAAAATTTAAACAGTATAAAGATATATTATATAATTAAACTCACTATAGCATTGCTTTTTTTTATTAAATAGTAATTAGGCGTTTAAAGTTACTTTTGAGATTGCAATGCTTCTCTTGTATTTTGAAAGTAGAGTTGAGAAAATATTTAGTAATAACAAAACGTTTTAATAGAATTTATTTATTTTAAAATATATAATATTGAATAATTTTATTTTGTATTGGTTGTTATTTCAAAATAACATTAAGTGCTTGTGTGGTATGATTATTTTATATGTAGTGATGACTTTTTTAATGTTATAAATTATTTTAAATTCTTTTAGTTGTCACTATTGAAGAGTTTTTAAAAAAAAAAATTAAAAATATCAAATTTTGAGATTTTAAGAATATATATTAAAAAAAAAAAAAAAAACTACCCCGAAGAGACATTTTGAACCACGGGCGGAGCTTTCAAGGCTTCGTACGCCATCAATTTTTTTTAAAAAAATTATGCATAATTATATATTTTAGTCTTTTAAAATAATTTTTTTAGTTTGGCCCTTCGCAGCTTTATGATTATTATAATTTGGCCAATCTACAATGTAAAAGTTAACTACCCCTGTATTTTAAAGTAAAAATTTTAATTTTAAAAAAAAAATTAAATTAATTAAAATATTCTTATTTTATATTTTTATTAATATAAATTTGAAATTTCATTTATAAAAATAATATATAGTTTCGATTAGAAGATAACTATGATAACCAAACTAGTAGTTCTTCAGATAAAAAAATCTACTCTTATATATATATATATATTGATGGATGGAATGTAGGGACAAAAAAAATCTTTCATGCATCGGGTATACGAGATGCAATGGTTGATAATTCGTCAAATCATCAAATTTGATGATATGACACATTATCAACAGTTGGTAAGCATACCCGATGCAACCAAGATTTTCTCTAGACTGTATGTATAGTGTGATAATGCTGTGTGACTGAGCATTCTTGTCTTTGTATTTATTTGAGCAGCTTGACATGGTGGACCTCAGAGACAGAGACTGAGGCTGTAAGGCTTTGGATTCTTTCACTCATTTCTTTTTCTTCTGAATTCTTATCTGTGTAAGTTGTGTTTGTGCATGCTTGAAGATTTGGTACTTTATGTAGTGGAATTATCATTTTACTATATCTATGTAATCTTTCTTTTTAAACTTAATAAGAGTTGTTCTTTTGGTTGCTAGAATATCAATGAGTATTTGTATCAAAAATGGCAAATCAAAATATTGAAATTCTTATGTATATAGTCTACATAAAATATATAAAAACAAAAGGGTAGTTGCTGGTGGTTCTCACATCCTTTTCTTTGATGTTGGTGCGTGAATTCTTTTAACATTAACTTAATATGATATTGGCATTAAGGCCTTATGTTTAAATTTTGACGTATTTTGTTTTATTTAATTTTTATTTCCTTAACTATTACGTTTCACATTACAGGACTTATTTCATGATGGTAAAATCGAGTCTAGTAATAATTTAATAATATTCAATGTTATTATTATTATTATTATTTTGAAAATAGGATATACACACATCTCAATTTTGGTTGAGTGTAAACTTAAATCTCACTAATTTTAAAGAAATAAATGCAAACTCTAATTTATTAAAAAATTATTATTTTGAATAAATTTTTATACAACAATATTTTTTTAATTATAAATATTTTAAAAATTAAAATGTGAAATTACTTTTATTTTAATTCAAATTTATGAATTAAACTAATGAATTAGAATCTTTATGTGTATTTTTAAAAATAATAAAATTAAAATATATATTTAATAAATTAACTTTAAGAGTATGTATGTCCTCTATCCTTTTAATTTTTTTTTTAATATTTGATTATGTTACTTATTTACAGTTTAATTTTATACGACTTTGATATATTATATTGCTAGTTTTACATGCCATTATCATACTAATATCAAACTTTGTATATTCGCGTGACTTTCATAACTAAACCCTAAAATCTTGCCCATGTTCGACAATATCACTTTTTTATTAAATTGTTTAATTTTTCTATATAATTTCTTTTCGCGAGATAAGTCTGCATAAAAAAAATTTATAAACACCCTTTATAACAATATTGATACAACAAAATTTATAACAAAAATAGAAAATTTTCTTTGGACGAAATTTTTTAATTTAATTTTAAATATAAATTTTTATTCATTAATTTAATTTTAAATATAAATTTTTATTCATTAATTTGTACAATTAAATGATAAATATAATTATTGAGTATCAATATATAATTTATTTTATTTTATGTACTCTTGATAAAAGTTGGTGTAATTATAAAAGACAAATGAATATGAATGGATCCCATGATTTGTTGTTTTCTATCTACACTTCAAAAAAAAAATATGTATATATATATATTATAAATGTGTTTGTGTTATAATTTATAAACTTCAAAAGCTGCGAAGCACTTCTGTGATTCTGGATGTGGACACTGCTGCGTGCCACAATTCTTCTGAATATGTACACACTTTAATAAACAAAAGGCACATCATCTAGCGATGAGGACAAAGTTATTTTTTATTTTATTCTTTTATTGAAGGGAAAAACTCTTTTTTTTTTTTTTTTTTTTCTGGGTAAAGTTAAAAATTAAAAGTAATGGCAATCGATTCAATTCTATAAAAGCGATAGTCATTGTGATTGATGACAAAAGAGACATGATTGCCTACTTAATGGCATTAATGCAAAGCAATTATTATTTATGAAAGGGGCTCACATTCATTTTTTGTTATTGGGTAAACCACATATACGATCTTAAGTATATCTTTAAGGGTATATTTTAATCTTAATCTTTTTAAAATACTTATAGAAATTCGAATTTACTAATTTAATTTACGAAATTTAAATAAAAATAAAAATAATTTAATTAAAATTTTTTTATTAAATTCCTATCCCTGCTCAAACTCTAGTAACCAGTTTAAGGAAAATTACTGTTAACCTATTAGGTTATCTCTTAAGGTCAAAAACAATTTAATATATTTTACTCTTAAAATTATTATGATAAAAAATATTATTATAATTATAATAAAAAATAAAAATATTCTAGCATAACATTTTAAAGAATTAAACTTTATAGACATATTTTTAAAATTAATAATTATTTAGTCAAATTTAAAAATATGTATGTCATTTTTTTCTTCATGTGAGATAAAAAATTATTAAATTTATAATCTAAAACATTGATTTACTTTCATTTTAGTTCTATATTATTATTATTATTATCTTTATTTTAATAAATAAGAGACCTGTTTGCTATTTTTTAATTTTTTGATATTTTCTATCAAAGGTTTACTAGAACTATTTTTAAAATATTTCATTTATAATACAATTTAAACTTTTTAAATTTGAAATAAGTTAATTATATTCTTGTTAATTAAAAAATTATAGACAATATATGCAATCCATAATAGTGAGGGGTGAAATTTTTTAATTTTAGCAACGGACCGTTAGGTCGAGTGCACATAATTATCTGTTTAAAGTCATTAATATATAGCAATTATAATTTGTAGTGAAGGGATTCACTTCCACTATTTATTATCAAGAGAGAAAAGATTTTGATCTTTAGCTTTTATTTACCTTCAAATTTTATAAAACGGGCAAATATATAAATTTTGCTATAGAGTATTTATTAAAATTTATATATTTGGTGAGTTATAATTTTTAATACATTGAAATTCGTAAAAAATACTAATTAATAATTATATTAAATAATAAAAATTATTATAAATAGTAAATATAAAAATTTTAACCACTCGTTACTTTCATTATTTATTATGAAGAGATAGAAGATTTTAATTCTTTATCATTGACATGATTTACCTCTAAATATTTTGTTCCATTAATTTTGAAAAATGTATGAGGATGGGGTGGGCATTTCAAAAGCCAATTCAAAGTCAAATTATCAACTCTAACATAAACAAAGTTTAAATGACATATTCTTCAAAATTAAAAATTTAAGTATTGCTATTAAGTATTCTACACACATTTTCTTCTCAAACTTTTATGCAGAACTACTAGAGGTGCATTTGTATATATATACCAATATCAAAATCAATAATGATTTTAAATTTCTGTTAAATCTAACGAGTTAAGATTTTAAATTTAAACCTTTACATATTAATTCTTACTTTAATTAATATTTATTTCTTTAAATTTGATGCTTTATAATACTTTCTCTAGCCTTTAAGCTTCTTAATCTTTGGGATCTATGCGACTGCTGTTCTTTTTTTTTTTTTTTTTTTTTTTTTTTTTTTTTTTTTTTTTTTTTTGAGGACTTCTTAATCTCTTAAATTCACACGACTATTGTCTTAATCTAGGTTCTTTGAGTTTTCTTAGATTTATATTACTATTATATATTTAATTTTAGCTCTTTGGACTTCCGGACTTCTCTTTCCAGTCCTTAGATTTCTTAGTCTTTTGAATCCATATGACGATTGTTTATTTATTTTTGGCCTTTTGAGCTTCTGTGTCTTCCTTAAGCTTCTTTAATATCTTCGTTTCTCATGACTATAAAATGGAACCACATTTGTCATAAGGAGACTTGCTACAACTTTAATCTTCTCTTTTATGTTTCAAAGTATAGTACAATAAAGATTAATGTATCAAGATAGGGGTAAAAGATTTTAAATTTAATTAACAGAAAAATTATTGTTTTTTTTTTTTTTTTTAAAAGTATAATTTAGTTTTCACATTTTTGTTTTGGTATTAACATTTAGTGACTTTAGAACGACAAAATAAGTGGGTCTTCGATAAATATTAGTATTATCAAATATTTTCTTATTTTACTTTTAAAAAATAATATAAATATTATAATCCCAAATTATGTATTTTTTTTTTTTTATGAAAGCATTTATTTATTTTGCAAAATTGTATTGAATTGATAGCTTGTACATGAATAATTTGAGGGACTAAACTATTAAGAAAAAAAAAAAAAAGATTTTCATAAGATAAGTTTTATATCCAAATGGTATGCACATCTAAAATATTTTAGCTTGACTAGTTATACAGTATTTGTAAATATTTTCTATTAGGAAAAAATACAGAAATAATCTTACTAAGGACTGCATATTCGACCTTAAGATTATTATGCCCAAAGTAAAGACAGCTGTTGAGTTTAATCCAATTTGACTTTGATACCAGTGCTCATCTTGATGGGGATATGTCAAAAAAAAAAAAAATGTGTAGATGTGGCCCAACTAAATGTCAAGCACCTTACTCCCGAGCCCTATGACAATCTTGACATAAGATGCTTTAAGGCTAATCCCGACATTTGATCAGGGGCTCGATCACAATAGGTTAGCATCGACTAAGTCAAAATCTGTGATTAAAAAAAATAATTTGAGAAATTTCCCACCTCAGGTTGATGGCCATAATTAAAAGGCTAACCCGAGGTCACCTTCTAGGTAGATATATTACTCAAAGAGGGAGAAGAGGGTAATGGCTAAAGGGAGAAACGCAAAGCAATTGTTCCTTGATTCAATTTCTCCTACATTCTCTCATGACATATCTCGAAGGTGGTATACTGTGATACAGAGGCATGATGTGCATTCCTAAAATCGCTCACCATAATTTGAAATTAATAAGTTTTTTTGGTAATCTTTATTTTTAATATATCATGTAACTTACGTTAAATTACATACAAATATATATACAATTTTTTTAATACTTTAAAGAATTATAAATATACATAACACTTATATATATTTCGCTTGACCTTTATATTATCCAAAAAAGTATTAGCTCTTTATAGATAATATTTTCTCTCTTTTGTATATTTTAAATACACAAAGATAACAGTATAACTATAAAGGTTTATTGTGAGTTAGTCGTAAACATATACCAAACAAACTCTTCAGTTTCAAACTCTTTGAAAGCTTAATAATTATAAATAATATTTAATAATACACTTAGTCTATAAATCAAAATAAAGAAATTCTTCGTCAAACCTTACTTTGATTGTATATACTATGTGGATTATGGCTTTTCGTTGTTCAATTTTAACTTGAGTAAAGGTTCATGAAATATCAAAACCTTAATCTCAATTTATTCATGAAATATCAATTAGTATATTCTAAATTTTGTCCTTACAAACTCTTTGTATAATATTAAAGTACTATAGTCATAGACTTAAGTTTTAGATATTTATCTAAAAACTCGACTTGAGTAGAGTAACAGTAACTCTCAATTTAACTTATCGAGATAATAGATGTCATCTTACTGTGACATTTTTGACACCTCATCAAGATTAGTATCAATACCTAATAAGCTCTCTCATTTTGGTGCTTCTTTATATTTGTAAAGCAAACATAAAAATAATAATAACAAAATGAAACAAAAATCTAAATTAAGATTAGTATTAATATGTTAATATTATTAACAAGTCTAAAAGTTAATTGCTAGCAATAGTGCTAAAAACTTGTTTGCTCTGCAACGTCTATGCAAAAATTAACTGTAAATATATAATGTCAAGTATTGTAGTATAGAACATTTAAGTTTGATTATCGATCCCATGAGAAATTAATTTAAATTCTGTTAGGTACTATAAATAATATAATACTAATTTTATTCATATATCATTAAAATAATAATTAAAAATATTTTAACTAAAATTACAACTAATATGATACATAATAAACATGGAGTACAACCATAAATAGTTGGAAAAACCAAAGTATAAATATTCTACAGAATTGATTTCACCTAGACTTCAACTATGTTTTCTATGCCAATGTGTTATTCAATCGATCTTCACCTAATAAGATAAGAATACTAATTCGATATCCCTATCTAAATTTAAGAATTAAGAATTTATTAAGTTCTTAAATTCTCTCTAATAGTCTTCAAAGGGATTAATAGCCTTCTAGCTACTCATTAATATGCTAGGTTATATTATCCAGATTATAATCCAGCATTACCTCTTTGAAGGTTGAATCCTAAATTTGATATCTTTTACTGTATGGCCAAAGAAATAGAAGCATTAAGTATAGTATAATACAAA
>JAWDEX010000011.1:4605470-4616415 GCA_035221805.1 Trichilia hirta | reverse complement strand
GAAAATAATTAACTGGAACATTGATCCCCGTGATTTATGGTTCGTGGAAGAATATATGCCCTCTGAAAGTGATTTGGCTATTTCTTGTTATCTGTCATGGTGTTGATGTTCATTGTTAACAGTTGGTCGTCATAACTTGTCTTCCTGGTATCTGCCTCAATATTTTGGAAAATTTAACTGCTCTTTGTTGCTTAGGGCTGCTGTTTAGGATTATCACATAATTGCTTCTGAGCTTTTGTCTTTAGGATCTCATCTGTGATATAGATATTAACTTGATTAATATTTCCTACTTCGTGTGGAATTTAAGGACTAATGATGCACATTAATTTGTTCCTCTAATGCTTTCATTTCTGGTTACCCCAGTGACTTGGCTTTTTTTTTTTTCATGTCAGAGTAGTAATGTTTAGTTTAAAGTCTGTTGCATCCCCTGAGGATTTTGGTTGCCAACAAATTGTGTTGGTCATTGGTTGGCATTTTGTCATTGCATGTTTTATTTAGTAGTGGAGCATTTAACATATACATGAATGCTTGGCCTGTTATTGTACAATTTATTGCTCATTGATATAGTTGCTTGTAAGTTTAAAAATTGGATCAATGTTGTCCCCTCTTTTTCTTTTGTCAGGTTCTGGGCATTTGGATGGCCGGGTTGTTGCGATAGCATTGTGCCTCACATCTATCATAAAATAAATATAATACTTAGTATTTAGTGATGATTTTACATTTTTCTTTGTTTAGTCATTTCTAATTATGCTTTTGATCCCCAGTTTTTGCTTCCCTTGATAAGATTTTATTGTAGTACGTTGTCAGATTAACACACGTCAGAAAGTAATTTTAGGGGAATCGGAGTTCACTATACTCCTAGGTTAAATAAGGATTCTTAAGCCAGTCTTACGCAAAAGAATATGAATGTCCTGGCAAAACAATATCTTGAACCTTGCTTGTTTTGTTCTTTAAGCCTGTTGGATGTCACAGAATATGGTTAAGGCTCTAGATCATCCATACCTCTGTTAACACCATTCTGTTCTACTTTCTGTTGTACTGCAAGTTGATTAATTGAATTATCCAACGGTTCTAATGACGAAAAGCCATACTGGAAAAAAAAATTCTGATATTTTATTCATTTCTATAAAGTAGTTTCCTTTTCAGTTATTTTCTTGCTTATTATCTAAGCACCCAGGGTGATAATACCTATGATCTCACCCTAAAGTTTTTTCTCTGGTTCATTTGTCTAATTTTGATTCTGTTGTTAAAGGTTCAGTATCTATTGCAGATCATGAGCTTATGGCTTCTATAGGGCCATATGGCATCTGTAGAGTAAAATCTTTTACATTTACCCCTCATTATGTTCATCTTTTTTCTCTGTTTGGCTTAAAGATTGATTAATTTGCAGCATGTTGTACCAAATTATATCTAAATGTTACTGACCAAGCATGGCAACTATAGTTGCTAAATTTTGTCACAATGTTGCAGATCCGTTTTTGATACACAATAAAACTTCTCATCTCTCAAATCTGAAATTAAACTACGGTCAAGTATAATGACAGTTATCTATCATGTTGTCCCATGTGAAATTACAATTAAAGTTGTCCCATGTGCCTGAAATAGTTTGTGAAGGATGTGTACAGGGGAAAGTTACCCTTGATTATGAATGGGTAATTCAAAAGCATTGGGAATATTTTAAACATGGAGACATTAATACTGAAAATATATTTGAAAGCATTATCTTTATGCCTTCCATTAATATACTGCCTAGGGTATAAAACCTCACATGATGTAGCTTTGAGTCAGTCCTTGTTTGATGGTTATATACCAACTTCACGCCGTGGACATTATCTTTATCTGTTTGCAATATCCTTGAGAACTCATTTGTGAATAGAATTTTAATTTTGAGAAACTGTTGTACTACTTTGATCATAACTCTAGATAATACTAACACTACCTGTATTTAAAGGATTTGTGGCACTAATATATATGGGTTATGGGCAGGGCTTTTTCTCAAACAAATTCAATGAGCATCTGGTCTTGTATCAGCGAACTTCTTATTCAGATTTGACAGCTAGCTTGTGGCTTTCATTGCGTCTTCAGGTATATCCCTGATTTTAAATGTTTATAAGTTTTTAATAAGCCAATAGTATCCCATGAAAGATATGCTAAATCACGAAAATATGTAAATTGTCTATTGTATTCTACATCTATTGAATCATGAAAGTCGTCATTTTATTGTGTAGCATTGCTTATCTTGTTCCTGGTGACTTTTTGAAGTTTCCATTTTCAATTATATTATTACTTGGTAGTGAGTGAGTATATTTGTTCCCTGCTGTGATGTTTAGTTGTTGGCAGCATTTATCATCTTATTTGTTGGAATGATGGCTGTTATTGGATCTTCTGGCAATTTACCAATTACTTTCAGTACACCGGGCCTGGTATCTTCTTCAATCCCTCTCTGATCTTGAATGTTTAAAGTGTTTCGGTCCCAATTTTGAGATATGCGCCATACTGCTTTAATTATTTAACTATCAGATGTTGAACCAACTAAACAATTTTAGACGGCATATTCTTTCATAGGTGGGATTGGCTCTCTCCTATGCAGCGCCTGTTGTTTCTTTACTGGGGAATTTTTTGACAAGTTTTACTGAAACAGAGAAAGAAATGGTTTCAGTTGAGAGAGTTATAGAGGTATGAAGATAACCTCTTGTGTCCATGCATATGCTTGACTCCTGAATACTTATGTCTTGATAACACTCCTAGTATGTGGATGTCCCTCAAGAAGAACACGATGGATGCCAATCTTTGAGTGCAAATTGGCCATTTCATGGATTGATTGAGTTTCAGAATGTCACTATGAGATATAATCCGTCTCTGCCAGCTGCTTTGCATTGCATCACCTTTGCAATAGCGGGAGGGACACAGGTCAGGGCACATAAGAAGCCTTTTATGGCTATTGCACAATTTGCACTCCATAACTATAATGTGTTGTAAGTTAAGTTCCCTGGTTAGACACCTCTCACTATAGATTTGTATCTTTTCAGGTTGGAATTGTTGGAAGAACAGGTGCTGGAAAATCTAGCATTTTGAATGCCCTTTTTCGCCTTTGCCAAATATGTGTTGGACAAATTTTGGTGGACGGGCTTAACATAATGAATGTTCCAGTGAAAGATCTCCGTTCACGATTTGCTGTGGTTCCCCAGAGCCCTTTCTTGTTTGAGGGATCTTTAAGGTACTATCCAATATAACTTTTCTTGGTCTAATGTGAATCTTGTGGTTATACTCTTTTATTTGCTCAATACAAACATTTATACAGTTGCTTATCAGATCTTTTTTTCATATGCTTGTATGTTTGCAAAATTTCTAGGGATAACCTTGATCCACTCCAGATGAGCAATGACTTAAAAATCTGGAATATTTTGGAGAAATGCAATGTCAAGGAAGAAGTTGAAGAAGCAGGAGGACTGGATACGTGTGTACTGGAATCTGGGATACTGTTTTCTGTTGTACAGAGGCAGCTAGGCAGCTTCTATGCCTTGGACGTGCTCTTCTCAAGTCTTCTAAGGTAAAAGAGGAATATTTTTTTAGTATTAAGATGAAATTGCATTTGTTGAAAATCTTATATGAACTATACGACCTCACTCAACTTGTAATTAAGTTTCCAAAAGGCAATTCTATTCATGTGGAAGGACACCTATGCACAGCTCAGCAATTATGAGCTTTTGAATTAGTAAATAAATAGTGCATTTAATGTGATACAAGGAAGATGCCATCACTAGCGAAAGAGGTATCGTTGTTCACCTGACAATGTTAAATTATCAATGTTTATTCCGACTGAAAGGGTTACGACAGGATCTACACTTGCCATTTAAGCTTGTTTGAAATCATTGACTTCAACTGAGCTATTAAATCATTGTCATTTCTTGTTGTTTCCATCTTCTCTGACCCCTTACTTTCTCCTCTGATATTATTGGTCTTTCTTGAATTTACTGGAATATTCAAATGGTAATTGTTCAATCATCTAATGATAATCTATCTTCAACTAATCGAAGCCTCTTAGGCCTTACTTTTTCATCTCCTTGATTGCAGCTGTATTTGGTTTTCATTCCTACATTCTTTACTATCTCAATTATGAGGAAAATTATCTTTTGTTTTTTCGGGCAAAGTACAAAAACAAGAAGATACTATTGCGTTGAAAATTAGAAGCAATATGAACCTTCAACGTAGTTTATTGTGGGTTTTGAGTTTCAAGTGATACTGATTTTTGCTACAAGGGTATGGCAGCTCTATGTAGGCAAAAATTTCAAGGCTTCTGCTTGTATATGTCAATCAGAGAGAGAGAGGGACTTAAAATATGGAGAATTTCATGTACTCTGTTTGGATGAGTGCAAAGCTAATGTTGATACACGAACAGCTTCAATATTACAGAATGCGATATCTACTGAATGCAGAGGCACGACAGTGATCACTATTGCTCACTGCATTTCAAAAGTTTTGAATGTGGATGAAATTCTCATTCTTCATCATGGGAACCTAGTAAGGTTATCTTTCCTTGCATTCCTTATGCCTTAGATGTCTGATAAATTTTCTTTGTTGTAAAACAAACTAAAAGAAAATCATTTAAATATTTTGCTCCTGCTAATGATTGCAATACAGTCTTGATGAAATTGACTAGCCTTTCTTTCTGATTTTTTTAGTACTTTGTTTGGAAATGATTATTCTTTCGGTCATTCAATAAAGATGGAGAAAAAGGTTTCTGTGGCGCACTGGCTTAGTTTAGGTTGGGGCTTACTAGTTTAGTTAGGGACGGGAATTTGCAGTCTGAATTGGTTTAAATTAGTTGTATGAACCTTAAATTTAAATTAAAATAATTTATTAATTTGAATTAAATTAAAAAGATAAAATTTCAAATTTTAGTTTATTTTTTGGTCTAATTTTAAAGTAATAAATCTATTATTTTATGGTAATAAAATAATTAATATATTATTTTATTATATAATTATAATATTATAACAGAATAATAATAAGTATATTTAATATTTATTTAAGTGATTTGCGATTTAAAATTAATCTAATCTATAATTCAAACCGATAATAGCAATTTATAAAATATAAATTTAGAGATCCATCAAAAAAATTTTAAACCGATCTAAATTAATCCAATTAAGCGGTTTTGATCTAATTAAGCAGTTTCGATCTGTTTAAATTTGCCCACCTCTAAATTTAATCATGCTTCCTGCAAAATTAAGCATTTTATGAGGGAAATAATTAGTTGGTGGAATGTTGGAAATTATAAGTAGTGGGTGTTGGAAATTTGGTTCCGTCTTTTTCTCACTCAATATTTCTGGAGAACTGTTCGGTCCTTAATTAAAGTGAATGATGCTAAAGAATTTATTTTCAATTTTTGACGAAATTGTCGATGGAAGCATTCTATTAAGCTAGACTACCTGTTGGAGATCTAATGTAATTTGTTTGATTATGTATTATTAGTTCATTTACAACTGTAATGCCATTTGTATTCAAATATCTCTGCCCTGTGCAAGTTGAACAAGGAAATCCACAAATTCTCCTGCAAGATGAGTCCTCCATATTTTCAAATTTCGCTAGGGCTTCCGCCATGTGATGCGGGGAGACGTTACTATCATCACACATCTGGTTTGCAATGTACTTGACCTTTTCTTAAGTTCGTCATCTGTAACCTATACTTCTGAACATGGATTTTGATCTCGAATCATGCTAACGTTAAAAATGCTAGTAGGGCAACTAGGTTATGAATTTGTGTAGTATACGATGATGTTTAGGACAGGATATCAAAAAATGGTTTATACTCGGTATAGAAATCAATTGTTGATATTAGCTGGATCTTTTTTCTGTCTTTTGCTCCCAGGTACTTCAATTACTTTTACCCTAGCTTGTCATAAAAGTACTCGACTGCTTCCAAAACCAATTTGTATCATTGAAGGTGACATCAAATGTCTCTCGATCGGCACTTAAATTTCTTTGATATATGTGTTTATATGGTCATACTCCATTGCAGTCGTTCAAGTCTAAAGCGCTAAATTGCTAACAACTTTGTACAAGTCCGTATTTTGTAAAATATGAACTTCCAAATATTAAATATTCTTGCAGAAGGAGAATCATGAATGATTGAACAAAGGAAATTCATCTTAAGCATCTAACTTTAAAATGCATCGCTATTGAAATTTGGAAGTTTGAAACCTTCTATCCGTTCATTAGGAATCTATATGTTCTTTTGATTATGGGTGTATGCTGTTTTTGATAAAGTTGAGTATTCCTCATCTTATGACCCTTGTTCTAAGGATAATTTGTGTGACCATTGATTCATGCCAACAATTATTTGAAGTGGTCCTAAAAGTTTCAGGCAGAAGAATTGTTCTTTTGATTCATCTTGTCCAAGTAAAAGAGAGAACATAAAAGAAATGGGTTAATAACAATTTTGCCCCTAAAATTTGATCGAAATATATTTTAGGATACACTTGGTTTAAATTTTATTTTTGTCCTTACCGTGACGTCCAATCTTTTAAGCGTTATTCTTCTTTCAAGTTACTATTTTGCTCGTATTGTGAAGTTTTGAAAAACATTTTCCTTAATGAACTTCGTAGGTTATAAGGTTTTAGAAATTTAGTCCTCTAATAAGGACGAAAACACTAAAATTAGAAAAACAATTAAAAATACTAAAATTTAAAAAATAATAATAAAAAACACTAAATTGAAAAAAAAAAAAATGTTCGAATTTTTTGAAGTTCCATTACAATTGTGGTCCAAGAATCTGATGTGGCAACTTTGACACGTGTTTGGATGGGTATTTATAGTAGCTTAAATTATGGGTATTATTATTATTCTATTTTTTATTCAATAGAAATTTTACAAATTTTTAATTAAGCAATTTTAAATTTTAATTATTATAACAACATGCTAAATTCATTTGGATACTATATTTTTAAATACATACATTTTAGTTATTATTTTTCTTTTTCTTTTTTTTTTTTCCTTACCATTTCAGTAATGAGTATTTGCATGCACGTTTTTGTCTTCACGGCAACACGTGTTTTATTGTGTGTTACTTTCTTTTACCTTAGAAAGCTGATAAGAAAAAGAGGAAAAAGGAGACACCAATACCAACACAATTCGTGATCCACGTTGCTCTAAACAGTTGGTGCTATCGTACTGCAAATTTAAGATTGGCAACTGATCATATTGAATTAAAGTAATTTTATTATAATTGAGTAGATGTTACGATGTAGAATTAAGAGACATGCAAGACGTTTGCATTCCACACATTTTACTTGATGTAGAATTACACACTATTTTAGAATACGATTTTTTTTAACAAAAACTTGCATTCTAATTTTAGGAAGATTTTTGTTCATTTTTTTGTAATTAGTAATAGAAATCTTATTTAAAAAAAATATACTTTTTTTTTTTTTTCAGATTTTACCTTTTTTGAAAAAAAAATAAGTTTTTACTTGGAGGCTTTCACTTGTTTAAAGTAACTGGATAACCTAAAATATCTTAAAGTAAACAATTTTTTACAAATTTGTCTGAAGGCTATAGCTTAAATGAAAAAGGAAAGGATATATGCTTTTACAAATTTGTCCATTAATTTAACAGTCAAATGACAGTCAACCAAAGTCAAGTAACGGTCTAGGGGTGTTATATGCACCTTTTCTCATAATTTCTCTCTGTGTCAATTTCCTATATGTCATGGGAGGCAAGTGTTAATACCCTAATTTTTATTGATCAAAAGATGATTGAAATGACAATTCATTTATAAATTAATTTTATCAATGTATCTTCATTTGGGATTTTGTTAGTTTTAGGTAACTTTTGAAATATTTTTATACCTTTTTGTTTATCATTTTGAAAATTGTGATTTGAGAAATTCTTTAAGGGATTTGATGAAAAAATGAAGAGTTTTTGAAGCTCAAGTGAAAGATTAGCACTGCAGCAAGGTAGAAAGTTGCTACAACAAGTGAAGGGAAGAAATAGAAGAATTGGGCAGAAACTTGGGGTTGCAGTGAGCGTTTTAGCTCATTACAATGTGAGGGTAAAAACCACTAAGACTCGAGACTTGGGCCTATAGCGAGCGAAAATTTCCGTTGCAACCCTAGTCCAATGAAAACAACGCGTTTTGGACTGTAGCAAGAAAAATCCTCCGCTATGACACAGAAACACGGTCTACTTCTGGAAATCCTAGATGCTACCTATTAAGGAAGCTTTCTTGGACTTTGTGAAGAGAGGAGCCACCACATCAAAAATAGAAAGAGACCTTGAAGATTTCTTAGCGAAGTAACAATTGAAAGAGAAGACTGAAAGACAATTCGACTATAATTTATTTTCTTTTTTCTTAGTTTCTTGTTTTCTTTACGTTGTAACTATGGAAATTGTGAGCTTATTTGTGTATTCTAGTTTCCATGTTAGGGTAAACATTTAATATGGAGGATTGATATAACTTATGCTTAATACGATTATTTGAATACTCATTTATTTATATAGTGTTGCCATTTAGTTAATTCGTATTATTCTATATTTAATGCTTCTAATCTCTTAATCATGAATTAGTTGTTACTACATCTCGAATTTAACGTCAAGGAGAGGTAATCTTAGATTGAAAAATAAATAATATAGTTTAGGATATTAATGAGTTAGGAGATTACTGATTCTTTCAAGGTATACGAGAGAATCAATTAATGTAGAGAATCAATTAATCCTCAATTCTAGAAAGGATATTGAAATCGAGATTTATGGATATAATTGACTTGACATTCAAAAGAGGTAGCCAATTATATTAGGATTCTCATCTTATAAATGATTATAAATGAATAGGCATGAAAATAATATTAAGGGATAGGTGAAATCAATTCTTTAGATATTTTCACATCAGGTTTTAATATAATTGTGGCCGTGTTCTTCTTTATTTTTATTAATTATAATTTTATTATTTAATTTAGTGTTTATTTTTCTTTTGATTATTTTTTTTAGATAAAATTAGTATTAGTTCATCTATAGTAATTAATAGAATTTAATAAAATTTTTAGTAATAATCCCACTTTTCACTTTAATATCAAAACTTGGCACTGTATATTTGCAAGTAATTTTATATAGCACTTGTATATGAACAAGTTTTTGGCATAGTTGTTTCTTTGAATTCTATTAATACTATTATCAAATTGATAATAATCTTAATTCAAATTTAGTTTATTTATTATTTTACCATTTTTCTATATGCTTTGTAGGTGTTTTAGGTATTGCATGCAAGGAATCATAGCTTAAAATTAGTTACTTTTGATCCTAAAGTCAAAAGAACTCTTTGAAATATAAAAGTGGGTAGGAGAACTGAAATTGAAGAAATGGCAAAAGAGAACAACTAGTGAAAGGTAATTAGAGACTTTTTAGATATGAGTCAATGAAAACTATTTGAAGATTGTGCAACAGATAATTAATACCAACAATTTCAAGTTAAAATTGGCATTGATCTACATGGTCTAGTAGAATTGTTTAGAAGTTCTCAATTTAAAGATCCTAATGTCTATTTGGCCGTATTTTGGGACAGATATGACACTATAAAGATATAAGGGGTTGTAACAAATTCCATTTAGTTGCGTTTATTCCTTTTCTCTTTAAGAAATAAGATAAGAGGTTGTTTGCAAGCTTTACAATATGGGAGCATTGCAATTTAGGCAAGAAAAAATAGCTTAATTTAGAATAGAGATAAAAGCTTTCGAACAACAGGACTTCGAATTTTTATATAAGGCTTAAGAAAGATTTAAAGATTAATTTTAAAGATAACATTAGCATTGATATCAAGATTGGCTACAAATACAACTATTTCTAATGCGATGAATGATCAAACTAGATTTATTATGGATTGTGCAGTTGGAAGCACTGTAATACAAAGACAACCAAAAAGGCATTTATTTTGTTAGAGGATATGATGTCTAACAATTATCAGTGACCTAATAAGAGGTTGATAGCGAAAAAGTGATGGGAGTTTTTGAAGTAGATCAAATAACTGTATTTTCAGCACAAATTTTATTTTTGCCTAATTAATTTGTTGTATTCACTATCTAAGAAAAATTATTGATAGAATCTTTAGCAAGAGCATCCTTATCATATCCAAGGGTTAAGAATGAATTAGAACAGGTTCAATATGCTAACAATCAAAACTTTGATTATTGAGAGAATAAGTTACAAAGCACCTAAATTCTAGTTTATGCAACCAAGAGATGTTGTCATATGGGAATAATAGGAATATTTTGCAACCACCACTCGGCTATTCAAATTAGCAAATGGAGAAAAAATTATCAATCAAAAATCTTTTGGTGATTTTATTTTAAAGACTAGGAACCATTTCAAACAGAGTAATGCTAGAATTAGCAATAATGAAATACACATGGAAACATAGAATCCTTAATTTAGTCTTTAAAGGTTTAGATTAGTCAATTTTCATTGTCTATTAATGCCTAACAAAAGGCAAAGTTTCCTAGCAACACTGAAGTTAACCTAAAAAGACAATGCAAAGCCATCATATTAAGAAGAAAAAAAGAGATTATATAGGCCATAAAGGAAATAAGAAAACAAGAATTGATTGAGTAGAAGATTAGTAACAAGGGAATTGAAGGAGAGGAAGAACAACCTCCTAAGATAGAGTATGAAGCAAGAATTGCTCGTAAAACTTTTATACCTAAACCCACCTTGCCATATCTATAAAAATTTTTGTCATAACCCAATTTTGTCCTCTGTAAATTTTATTCATGATCGAAGTGCCGAATTTGTGATAATGACATGAGGCTTAATTTTCAAATCATAGCGATGTGTCTATATTTTCAAACTAACCATTAGGGTAATTTTGACAAACTTGACAATAATGCAGGTGTTTACTATTTTCTTTTTGACTTTTGCTGAGCTAGTCTATATAGATGTTACTATTATTTTATCT
>JAWDEX010000011.1:4594472-4605370 GCA_035221805.1 Trichilia hirta | reverse complement strand
TAGCCATCATTTTCACAAGAAAAATATTATCTTATTCGAACTAACTTCTGCGAAAACCAGAAACATAACTGGGACTAAAAAATCTCACCGACGTGCCTTCCTATTGAGACATCTACTAATATCATGGGCAGCATACATTGTGGTGATGTTATTTGATCTAGTGAAGCCATTTGTCATGGGGGAGAGTCATTCCACCATTATTTTGGGTGCCATATTTTTGTGGACTCATATACTTATCCATCCTACATATATTAAGTAAAGACACTGGCTAAGTGCGTTTTGAAATTGCAACGCGTGGCATGGCAAAATCATGATAGGACAATTATAAATATAAATTATTTATAAATATTTAATTATGAAAAATAAATTAAATCTATTTTAAGAGTTAATTAATAAATTTAAATTAATTTTATCATAGTCCAATACTATATGCTAAACACGTCATTGTTGTATATAACTCTGATTAAATTCCGTCCATTCTCAAATAATTAGATCAATATAGTCCCACACATCAAACTCAATCTTATTATATCATTGTAATATATGTCATCAACTTTTCAAAGTATAAAACGTTAAATTTGTCACATACATTGACATGAAGGAATAATGTCATTTTATCCACGTGAACTGTTCTTAGAACAAGATTGAGAGTGCAATTCTTATGCCATATAAGTCTATAATTCTCTCGAACAATAATTATTTTTTTAGTTGAAATGACAAAGTTTTTTTCTAAAAGATTTTAAAAATAAAAGAATAGTAGACTGCTATAATGATGTAGCAATTAATTGTACCACGAGGTGACCCCAAAAATGCAATATCAAAAGAAAAAGGTAGAAGGTCTATCAATTTAGTACAAAGAAAATAATAAGATGTTCAAAAAAAGAATGAATAGATATGTTCAAAAAAAGAATGGTTAGACAAAGTCCAAGTAGCAAACTAATGAATAGTGTCTGTCATCATCAACTTGTTATAAGATCAGCTCAAGCCTGCAATGATTTATTTTGTACCCAACAACCCAAACATCTTCACATTTTTATTTTTTCTTTTTCTCAATAAAGTTGATTTATTTGTACACTTTCCAAATTGAAGGTTACAGTCAATCTCAAAACCTAGCCACATAAGACTAGTTATTATTTAGGTTTCGAATTTTTAGAATGTCGTTGATTGATGAGGCATCACGTTATAAATGTACCTTTGTCTATAAGGACAATAATTCATCAAGTAAAGTTCTGGTCAATACATGTGCATTGCTTGTTGCAACATGATCATTTTATTTGTTGGGGTTTTCATATGATTCTTTCACTTTATCATTATATATATAATTCAATCCTTGTTTTTAAATATAACTTATAACTTATAACGAAAGTATAATTTTGTACTTTATATTATAAGTGTAACATTTTATGTAATAAAAAATATTTGTGATGAAATGTTGAGTAAAATATTACCCAAAACACGATATAGAAATATTTGAGTCGCTCATTTTGTAAGCAAATAACTATTAAATAAAATAAAAAAATAGAATAAAAGGTCAATACACCGTTGAGATTTGGTCAATTGTATATTTTAATCCTATTGTTTTTAAAAACACGAATAGAGACTCTAATTAATTAGTTTAATTCATCAACTTGAATAAAAGTAGAAGTAATTTTTTACATTTAACTCTTAAAATAATTATAATTAAAAATATATTATTGTAATTATAATAAAAATAAAAAATTAAACTAATAAATTATTAGGTATTTTTAAAATTAATATGATTGAAGTTTATATTTAACTAAATATTAGTGTGTTAGATCATTTTTCATAAAAAATTTTCACTTTAAACATGTAAATTTAACTTGTACTGTGATTAAAGAAAAAAGTCATCTATATATAATGGATGAAAAAGTAAACTTTTACAAAGATGGTTAGAAGTTATAAGTGGCTGAAGTGTCTACAATAATACTTTCATTTCATTTTTTCCTTCGTAGCCTTTGTTGTTTGTTTCTTTCACGCATTTGATCAAACATCTAATATCAGATGTCACGCGGGTCAACAAAAATAATAGATGAAGATGGTCGTGATTTGATCCAATCGGACGGTCCACATTTGTCATTGCCATCCTCCCTTGCATCTCCAAGTTTCTTCACGCACCATAGATCTTCAGCCCAAGAAAATTTCCTCCAGTGAGGAATATCCTCTCGAACTGGGTCCCTTGGGCCCACTTCAGCCACTACGGCCCCACATTCGCCATCATCTCTAGCCATGTTATGAGCGAAGGCACAGAGAGATTTCATGAGCCGCGAAGCATGTTTACCTTCCATATGTAAACCATACAAAAAGTAAAGGCCAAATTGTCTAAACACATCGGGAAATGAAGGCAGCCTAAGCCAAGGCATCCAAGCATCAAGCAATCTTGAACCAACACAGCATGCATATTTTAGGGTAGAGACTCCTTTCAATTGCAATTTGAAGACTTCTTTTGTGTTCCAAATACTTAAAATTGCAAAATTCGGAGGAAGAATGCCGATTTTCGGATCCCATCTAGGTAGAAATTTTTTGGGGATGGCCATGAATGTGCCCAAATTAAGTTTGCTAGACAAAATAAGGTCAATATCTTTAGGAAAAAACTCAGAATTTGCAAAAACTCGACGATAGATGGATTCAGCGAGTTTTCTTGAAAGTCTGACAATCGAGATGTCAGAACCGACCAACTTGTAGTGAGCATGAACCGGTTGCACTAACATGGTTGGGGTACGAAATTTGGTGTATGAACATTTTTTAGTAAATAAGTTGATTGAAGGCTCATTGCTACAGTCTGTTGCCATGTATGAGTATTCTGCCCCATTTTGCTTGCACCATTCTTCTAGTTTTTCAACAAGTTTTGTTCCAATGCTGAGCCTCCTACAAAATTGTCAAACTTTGATTATTAGAAAATTGAAGTAATAAAAAAAATACAATTACTAAGTGGACCCATATGAGATAATCTCTTTGATATAACGATAGTGAGGCGTACAACAGAAAATATCCATTAATTGAATGTCCAAAGATGTTGACAAAGAAAATTATAACCCATTAATTATTGTGGGTTCAGTTTTAATAGTGCTCTAATAGTTTCAAAAATAAGTAAGGAACATTTTAGAAGAACATATTATAAAATAAAATTATCAAGAAGATGGTGACATAAGATACACAAGTGGTTAGTTTTTAGTAATATAGAGAAAGAAAAGAGATGAAAAAAAGAATATTGTATGGAGATGGACCACTAGACTGAATTGGATTAGTAGTAAGTAAAATAGTGTGTAAAAACAAGAAGTAAGAATGTGAATGAGACATGTTGTCTAAAATTTTCTAGGGAAAGTAAGGGAAAGTGGAAACAAGTGTCAATGGAGAGGGTGGCTAGGCTGGCTTTTGCTTTTCTTTCCATGATACGAGGAACAATTTGCATCTCTTTTTTTTGGAATCTAATCGTTCTTGCTTATGGGTTGGTGGAAATTTGGGATTAGAACCAAAAATAAAGAAATAACAATATTTCAAAATTCTAAATGCATGCATGCCTATAAAGACATATCAAACGGAATTATAAATTATATTTATATATATAACAACTATTCAAATTCTGAGTTAAACGAGAGGGAGAGAGAAAAAATAAAAATCAAAAACCTGTGAGTTGGGGAAACTCTTAGTCCCAGAAGATAAGCCAGCTTCACATAATCTGAACCTCCTCTTGTTACAGCTTTTACACATCCTCTTATCACCCCAACAATTTCCTTCTCTTCTCCATACTCAGCAACCTGTTGGTAAAAAACCTTTAGTATAATTTTGCAGCATTTTTAACGATTTGATTAATGTAGAATTATCTTAATTTAGAAAGAAAATAACACTATAATAGATAGAGTTAGAATTTACCAGCACGACGTGAGATGGGAAGTGGCGAACTCTGCAAACAGGATCACCCATAAGATCAGTTACAAGGGTTGGTTTCCCTCTCTGCACAATTTCACATTTTCTCTCAACTTCTTCTACCGCAGACTTATCACTTTCTTCGTTATACTCTCTCACAACTACCAAATTTTCTTTTGCTTCCGGGGAAAATACAAGAGAATTCTCAGCAGCTACCCTCACTGACATGGTAGAAAATTAGCTAGAATTTTGGTTTTGTATAGGGTAGATGATGATATAAGTGGGAAATCTTCTTGGAATTTGAAGTGGTTTTCTGTTTGTGTTTCTTTAGATCCTATTTATAAGCAGTGGGGGAAGTGCATCTACTGGAGCAGCTTAATATCCACCAGTTTTTATTAGTGGACTGCTTTTTCTAGTCGTAATAATATATGTTACAGTGGAATTGTAGTTTATCACATTATGTCCATATCCGCAAAATGAATATATTTATACTTTAGATTATATGATTTATTAAATGGATAAGAACTATAAGACGATGGGGTTACAATTATTGCTTCATAAGCAGCATAATCTTTATCATAGGACATGTTATTCCATCAGGTGATTGTATATGATGAGTATATGATGATGGTATTATACCTATGCCATATCTTAATTAGCTTTTGGATTTGTTTATCCCATAATTAATATCTCACTTAATTAATTCCCTGTTAATTAGCTTCTTTCCATATCTTAGTTAGGATCTTTCTCTTCATTACATTTTTTTTAAGACTCATAATCTCTACATATTCCCCTTAATCAATTACTCAGAAACTGTATATTAACTCAGTAGTCAAATCAAGCAAAAAATAGATAGGACCTAGTAATTTCAGTTCAAGGGTTTTGATCATGTGAACCCTTTGGGGCAGGTCAAATGGAACAATCCAAATGTGATTCTGATTGCCTTCCCCGTTCAAGAAATAAGAGTAAGATAAAATCCTAAAATTAGACCCTAATTACAATTAAAGGGGCTACCCATTACTCTCAAATAATGTTACTTTCATGTATTGACCAATCATTGGTGGGGGTGGAGAGAAAAGCATGCTCAGCTCATAGTTTCTGGTGAGCATGTGAATCATTTTATGACGATGATGATCCACATCTATGTCTATCATATACATGCATAGATTTCAATCTCTTTTACCAAAAGAAGATATATAGATTAATTTTTTTAAAAATTTGCATGCGCTTTGTTATTTAGTTGATTTGAAAATTGAGCTTGCGGTGAAGAACCTAGAGCCTTCTAGCTTTCTCACTTTCCCGTTGTTGAAATAGCATACTAGCATTAATCTAGGGTAGCTTATGTGTCTTGTTTCTTTGTTTTCTAGGTGATAAAACTTTACCTATTATTTTGAATCAAAGTGTTGATGCAATATTTTGGGCATACTCAATTTGAGAAAAGTTTATCAAAGTCGGATGATTTGGCTTATTTGAATAAGCTGATTACCATAGTTGTTACAAACAATATATTCCATGGACAAAAGCGAAATTTTGTTACATACCAAAAATATATGAAAGTTGAGACATTAATAGCGTGGGAAGATCATGGCAAGTTGTGATAAATGTACATTTCATAGCGATCATGTGATGGATCAACTTTAATATGTTTCATGTCTTGTTCCTAGCAACAGATCAAATGTAGTTTCCCCTTCATTGGATCATGATCAAACACCTTGGATATGTCTTATGTCTTGTTCTTAGCCAGAAATTTTGAATTAATAGTTGTAGGCTAATTATGCTAGTAAAATAATAATAAAAAAAAAAAAAGTTTAGGCTAATTATGCTAAATCAATATGTAATAACTTGATTTCTTGTTATATGATATTCATTTCATTTAGCATAATAAAGATTAAAGGTGTATTGACCATTTTAATTTCTCATTTTAATATATATATGTTAAATTAGATATTTAATTAAAAAAATTAAGAATATTCTTATTCAACAAGCACTGTTGTTGTAAAAAGAAATAGACCAATATATCTCGAGGGAAATATATGATTCGTTTATTCCCTTCTTTGGATCTACTTTTAGATTTCTTCTATATCTCTTTTTTCCCATTATTTTTTCCTCATAATATGATTAATTTATATGGGATAGTTAATTTTTAATTCGAAGATGAGATAATTTGTATAACGACTTTAAAATATTGAATAAAGAAAAAAAAATTCATTATAAAATAACTTATTTTATAAAAATTAATTTTAATAATAAAATTTATCAAATACCTAAAATAGCTTTTGACTGCTCAAAATCATTTTTGATCAACTTTAAATAAACTGAAATAATAGAAACTATATAAATTTGTTATATAAAAATATTTAATAGTTAGCCGGGAGTTAATCCGCTTGATATTATTAGTTTGTCATTCATCCGTAAATTTAATAAAACTAATATTTTTAGAAAAAAAAATTTTCTTTATGTTTTCGGTTCACCAAATTTTAATTTTTGAGATTCAAAAATTAAGGGCGTGTTCGGCAACCCCTGTTTTCGTTTTTGTTTTCCAAATATAAATAAAAAAAACATATTTGGTACTATTTTTATACATAAAACAAACGAAACATAGTACAGTTTTTAGTTATAAATCATAAAATGACTTTGAAGTATCTTCTTTGTTTAAATATATTAGAAAAAAATCTAAAGACTGTTACCAACCTCCAAAACACCCCCGTCTAGCTCCTTAACCCATCAATGTTTGCTAACATCCGCCTCATTTGACAATTACCGGCCACCACCAGCCGCCGGTAATGGTCTTTTCATGATTTACTCAATGGCACAAAAATTATTAGCCAGAATTCATTGTCCTTGGGCAACTGACGGTCAAAGTCTCAATTATGAAAGTTTTGACTTTAAAATTTAATTGAAGGTTGATCTAACAAAAGCAATAATTATACCATTGCATAAATCTTCCGACAAGGATTCCATTAGTACGACTGATGAACCTAAATTTTGTCAGAATATGGTAACAGCCAGCAATAACCCTTTTAATTTTTTTTTCATGTATTTGAAATTTGTACATTCTCATATTCAAAATACAGTCTCCATTTTTATTTTTATTTTCATTATGTGAAAACACTAGTTTAAGAAAAACATGGAACAGGCTTTAAACGACCCTTAAAAATTATGACCCACAAGTCTTAAGACCCCACATGAGATTACTTTTATAAAATAATAAGTAGGTTATTTTATAAATTTCTGGTTAAATTTGTGTTTGATAAAAATTATTTGATAATTTTTGAAAATAAATTTTGAAAGGAGAGGAGGGCTGGAATCATCTTATTAAATATATATTCATAAAAATGTTTAATATAATTTCGGAATTCTTATTGTAATCTCATTTATCAAATAATTATATTATACTTTTAAAACTCACAGTAATTTTAGTAGTATAATTTATTTAATACTCAATTTATTTATTTTTTTTAACAATTGGTTATTTTTTTAACACAATAGTCACAATAGCTTATTTTATAAATAACAACTAGCCTAAATTAGATTTTAAGGCACTATGAAGTTCGAATCTTTTGAAAATAAAAGAGTATAGATAGGATTAATTGCTAATTTTCAACCTATGATTATAATTTGTAAAAACTAATTGACTTAATTGTGGGTTTTATTATTTCCTTTATATTAACAGATACTTTAGTACTACGTAATTGTATACTGATATAAATTCCCACAACTTTAAAATATGAAAACCAAAATCCTACAACTTAAATTATAATAATAAAAAGAAAAAATTAAATTTAAGAAAAAAGGAGTCTTCACATGTTCTTGGAATCCCACGTCACTATGCTGATGCCGCATTCGAATCCAAATAAAATATTATCATATTTTATTTTTAAAAAATTAAATTTAATATATAACATTATGTACCTTAATAATTGGGATGAAAGTACCACGTCGAGTATAAAATCTTCCAATTTTAAAGTATGAAAATAAAAATACAAATTTCATTTTCAAAAGAAAGAGAGTTATTTTCACTTGGAGCACCATATAATCACAAAGTTAATGCGGCACTTGAAAATCATTAACATATGGTGTCCCAATCCCAAATAATTTAATAAAATATATATACAAAGATTTTTTTATATTTAATTGTAATTTAAAATGTCTAAAAGAAAATGCACCCTTTAAGTGGTAAGTCTTTGCTTTTCTATTCTTTATATCGATTGTGAAGATAATTTTTTTTATTTATTTAAAATTAAAAATTCTTTATGTCAATGTAATAAAGAGTATCTAAAAGTTTTTTCCAAATTAAAAATAATTAATGATAATTTCAAACAAGTTTTTTATGTTGTCAAGTAAATAGTGAATTTTAAATTATTCTATCTAATCATTTTAATTATTAAATTCCCTAAGAAAATACAATATCATATGTTTATAGAAATATAGAGAATAATGCATAAAATGATTTATTAAATTTAAATCAAGTAAGATCTTCATTGCAAATCAAGTAAGATCTTAAATCAGGCTTTACCCTATTAAAGATAATACATATATATAGTCTATATTAGCCTACAAAAATTCACCAAATCCTTGTTGCAAATCAAATAAAGACTCTTTGAATATTTAAAATAATTTTAATAATTATAAGCCTTTGTAAAGAATCGATTATCTCTCTCACAGCAATCTTAAATAAAAAAATTTTTAATTTAACTTTGTATATCAAATGAGGTATAAACTTTTATAAACTATATTAAAAATATGATCAATATCCCTCAAAGCTTTAAAAAATTTGTCCAATAGAAACAATGAACATTGGAGAATAAAAATGAGGTACATGCATCTTGCAAAGTTGCAATTTGCACAATAGAGGCAACGCATACATAAAAATTTTTAATGGATTTTTTTATTTTTATTACTAGAATATAATATATATATATATATATATATAAGACGTGTAATTTAATTATATCTAAGTAGTGGAAAAAGCAATTAGCTTTAGAATTAGTGGAAAACCAACAATTAGCTTTTCTGATTGGCACCGGGCATCACATGGGCTTGGTTGTCTATAGCCTCTATAACATGTGGTCCCTTCGAATTACTTGTGTATAATTATTATAATAATTAATAATAATTCCTAAAATTATGGTTGATGGTACATTTAAATAAATTAATAAAAGTTGATGACAATGCATGAATTACATGATTAGTTAAGAAGTGAAAGCCCCTTTAACAAATATGTTATTTTATGGCCTCAAAGCAATCTCTCTTTACAAAACAAACAAAAATCAATAATTTTATACGAAAACTACAGTGGATTTACACTAATCATTTGAAAAAAAAAAAAAGAAAAAAGAAAAAGGGAACGATATTTTTCATATTAATAAATATGACATTAACTTTATTTTCATTCGTTAGCATCATTTAATGTTAGTTTTAATCTAATTATACATATAGGTCTAAATATCTTGAAATTTTAAGTCTCAAATTAATATTTTCAATGGGAATTCATAATTTTAAATATATTATTGAAATAAATGTTATTTTTAAAGTTAATTTAAATTACGGTAATATTGGAAATTCTTATATAAAATATATTTATAGAAGTTAATATGAAAATTTATATTATTAATAATTTTTATTTTCTTTAATAATTGTAAAAGTAGATCATCATTACTCACTTAAAAATATATTAAATTACAAGTTGTATTCTTGTTACCCAAAATTAATGTCACTTTTTTTATTATTTAAATTTTATTGGAGAGTGATTAGTCGAATAATCAAAGGTGAGGATTAAAAAAGATATTCTAAGAAACGAGATAATGAATATGAATGATGAGAAAGGAACATTAAAGTAAGATTAAATTTAAGGGTAAATCAAGTGTAGGAATGAATGACACGACAACACATCAAGAATAATCTGGATGATTGAAGAATATAAATCTAATAATAAAATTAAAACAAATCTTAATAACGTTCATAGTATCATGGCATGGCTATTTCTTATTCTATAGGATTTGATAGTCAAATTAAATCACAAAGCAAAAGGGTACTTAATTTTTGGAATGATATTGCTTTGCTGTAATCCACAATTAACGTTTCGAGATAATTAACTAATTAATTAATAAATAAAAATATTTGCTCATTCTCAATGTTTCTTTTGGAATATTTGATTGCGTGATATGTACGTACTACTTAAAGTTAGATTTCTTGAAGGAATTAAAGAGCATGTAGATAGTAGCTAGATGTATTTAATTGTAAGTATAACTTATTTTATTTTGTCATTATTTTAAAATTTTTATTTATATATAAATTTTTTAATTTTTATTAGTTAAAAACTATAATAAAAGAGCTAAAAAATAAAAAATAAAAATGTATGATACAATTTAAATTACAATAACATGACTTAAATGGACAACACACTTGCTTAATAATTTGGATAGTATGGTACTTTTGAGATTCGATCAATAATTTACAGTAGTATAAGTAAACTATATTTTTTGATATTCATCCGTAATCAAGAGTAGAGTGAAATCGAGATTGGGGTGTTAAAAAAAAATAAAAAAATAAAAAAAAAATAAAAAAAAAAAAAAATTGGATGGTATATATGATATATCCTCGAGCCATGGTATAAAGGGTTTGTGCGTATGGTACATTCTTTTAATTTTATTTTATTTTTCTTTTGTGAGTAGACAATTTTTTTTTTTTTTTCATAATAAGTTAATTTATAGGTTGTCCTCATCAGCAATGACGTCCACATATTCGACCCGTAATTGGTATTGTAATTAGTGGTAAGCACTTTTGTTTGCTTTAATTAATTATGGACAAAATTGAAAACCGAATCAATAAAATCATATGGGTATTTTTTTTTTTCAGACTAAACGAACTAATAAAAGACATAATAAATCAAACCGAATTAAAATCGATTAATTTAGTTCGATTCGATTCGATTCAATTTGATTTAATTTGTATTAATTAAATTTAATTTAAAATTTATATTTACGTTGATTTTATTTGATTTAATTAAGTTA
>JAWDEX010000011.1:4562380-4579074 GCA_035221805.1 Trichilia hirta | reverse complement strand
CCAGCCCTCTTCCTTTAGGCTAGAGCTAGAGATACGTTAAAAATTTGCATTGCATTTATCACCTCAACATCAATATCTATTAATTTTCATCTCGTAGAGGGAACAATACTGCATTTCTTCTCTATTGCATTTGGTAAAACTAGTCTCCCCTTCACCTCAGAGCTAAAAATGCAATGCTGCAGAAAGTGATAGCAAACGTACAAAGGGTAAGCTATTCGAATGTGGTTAGTTAAGATAATTATGAGTGGCGGGTGCATCTAAATTTGGAAATATAAAATTCATTTTGATTGAACTGTAGAGTTTCCTTGAAAATGTAAGTTATTACCTAGGCTTTTCATGCGCATTTGCGAGTTGTATGGCTGCTGTATTTGTAGCTATCACCCCAGCTGAGTCATTGATGAGAGCACCAAGCTAAAGAATATCAAATCATTCAATGGAAAGTGCCAATATTAGGATTCAAAATTGTTACACCTCTTATTATTAGTATTATTATCATTTTGCTTACACAGTCGATATTTTCATGCTACTTTCCTAGTTTAAAGATAACATGAACATAATCACAACTTATCAATGTAGGCAAAGGCCTCATAAAACTAAAATTGATAGAGTTCCGTGCAGATTCTGAAAGTGATGAACACAATACTGTCATCATCTCCGACTACATCCTCCACATTTTCCCTCTCTTTCTCATGTGGAAAAACAAAACTGGTTTGAATTCACCGTTTCACATTATGCCAACAAAATAAACTTTCGCTGATCAATATTGTAAAAAAGAAAATTAAGATGGCTGAAGGGTAAGATTAACCCACAAAACAGCACAACCAGGAATAACCAATTTGGCTAAATGGGTATCCACAAAACAGGCAAATACTGCATGATTTCACATTTGCATTGGATTTCAGCCATGTTTTAGAGAAACACTATGAGTCTCCAGAAATGACCATTTGCAGGAAAGAAGAGAGGTTAAATTAATTTGAGAAACGTTTGAAATTGCATTAACGGTTTATGTTAGATAATTCTTTATTTCAACAACTTCCCTATTCATTGCAGGTTGGTTATTCGTCAATACAGGTTTAGTTTACAATGTGTTCGGAAGCCTTCGTCCAAATGAGTATTTTACAGAAAGCCAACAAAGAATTCCATTAGTAATCGGCTGTTTTGATTCTCTGGAACAACTCGATGCATTTAATAGATATTTTTAGGAGCCAATGACCATAGATAGAACCTATCCAATTTTTACAGTGCAATGATTGACCGTTCATGGACTAGCTGTACCTATTTTTTTGGTCAATATCAGCAATGCTGTTCATCCAATCTAAATTTGTTTCTTATTGAAATACTCATAATCCTTCTATTAGCCAAAAACGAACTTCAGAAAAAATAGTGAATAAGTGATGTACCTTAAACCATTGGCTATTTGAGCCATACTTGAATTGGCAGCATGCTATCAGTATCACCCCTAGACTGCATTGAGGCCTTTGAACCTGATTCTATTCCATGAATCACAATATATTCCCCTTTTTCCAAACTCACATTCTAGTATTTCTCCACAGCAACCTCCTTCAATCTCCCTGAGATTGACACTCTCAGTGGGGGCACATGATGCTTCGGCACACTGGAAAATCTCCCAGCCAGTCAACCATCTGCTGGAACCTAAATTAAACAGGCTCATATTGAAACTACAAGCTTTTCAAATAGAATCAAACTTATATGATGAACGTGTATGTTTGTATAACTTACATATTGTACCATAGTTCTGAAAGATTCATAGTCTCTGCAGTAATAGTTTCAGATAGAAGTAATCCTGCTCCAGTTGCATTTACATTTGGGTATGTATAACTCTGTATCGAGCTGTGGTCATAAAGAGGAATGCTGCATGACCAAGTCCAGCCAATTTCGTCGACAAGACCATGTCATAGTACCTATTATGCAGAAATAGTGCAATATGCATAATAATCTAACCCAAATTGATAGCTCCTGTGAATTACAGATATGCACATAGTGCACAGATTACGTCTGCATATAGACCCAAATTTCATTTACTATTTCAAGATCTTTCAATAATACAACGCAATTTAATTATGTTGTTATTTTACAGTATACTGCATTCATTAATGATCAATAATTATTTAATGGACTTCGTCACATGGATGATTTGAACACATAACCACAAGTTCAAGACTGCTTTGATAACTTATTGAACCGCCACTCGACCTAAAAGCTTAAATTTGGAAGTAAAGTCCTGGACAATTATATTTAAGTTACATAACTAATACTATCACAAGTTTACATCCTCCAAGAACCACAAAGCGCAAACCGTATACAATTTTCATAAGAAAATAGATACACCAACCTTAAGGAGTCCAACCATGTCAGTGTATTCTGCTGGGTCAGGCCAATCATCATCAGGGTCATAGACATTAGGCCATTTCACATTCTTATTCATCCCATAAGTCTGCTTCCCTCCGTCTGATGCAAGCACATCCACCAGAACACCAGGGTACCTTATATGCAGACAGATGAACACCATTATAACAATACAAATGAAATACAAAACAAAACTCGTTCTTTCCCATTTTTTCTTGATTATCCATCTCAAATATTCAAGATTAAACATTTACCGTCCTTTAACAACTGTATAGAAGGGGAAAATAGCAGACTTCACAGACACCACCAGAGATAACAGTAACCCCTTCTAACATCAGCTCCAATTTTCAATGGCAATGAAGCAAGTGCAGGATTAAATCTCATTGGGAACTTCAAGAACCCATATGGATATCACGATTATCAGGCGGTCTGGAATCTTCCTCTTGCTTTCCATCTGCAAACAATGAGCCACACTGCATATCAGGATCTTCTTCATCATTAAAGGGGTCTAGCCATGAATTCTTCTTCTGTGCATGAGTGTGAATTGTTGGTCTATTTGAGGGGAAAAAATGGTCTGGTGTGCTGAAAGGTGATGGTTTAGTAAATTGGGATGAGGAGTGGGAAGAAAGTGGACTTGCGAGAAATGAAGAAGTGCTTTTGGGAAGCAGAGAAGTTGCCATTGAGTATGGAATTTGGATGGCTTTTGTATTTCTGAATTGTGCTTTCAGTTCTGCCGTTCGTGGATGTTGGGTTTTGAAATCGAGGAGGTTGGACGAGTGCACTTTCTTTTCTTTTCAATTCTTTTCCCTTTTTCCTTTGGGTCCTATTTCGTTAGAAAGAGGCTTTTTACGGTGGAGGGGTTACTTGTTGGATGAAAATATTATATGTTAAATACTAATAAATAAATCAATTTTATATAAAATTAATATTATTAAACATTTGTTGAAGGTGTTGCTAGTTGTGGAATGAAAATATTATAAAAAATTGAATAAATTTTATTTAAAATTAATATTATTAAATTTGTCTAGGAAATATTATTTGCAAAATAATTTCGGAAACAACTAAAACAGTTACAAGTTGCCAATGGAGGCATTTAGAGGAATTGTTGACTTTTTTACTTAACTTCAAAAATAAAAATAAATAAAAGTGATGGGTAAATTTTTAATAATCTCAAGGACCATTTGTTTTTGTTTTTTTAATCAGATATCAATATGTAAAAAAAAAAAAAAATGTTTTCTTTTATCAACCTATGTTTAAAATTTTATTTAATTAAATTAAATTTCTTACCTCAAATTTGAGTAATTGATAATTTTAATAAAATAAAATTTTATAGTCTCAAAACTATTTTATTAAATTCAATTATTTCTTAACATTTAAACTTTAAACCATCTTTTGTCTCTCTTTATCTTTTCATATATTATTTTTGGGTATGTAATCTATTCACAATCATTTAATTTAATTTTAATTTTAATTCAAAGTTCAATTGAATTTATTTTAAAGTTGTTTATCTAAAAAAAAATTGTCTGATGTACATGTATTATCTAAATAATAAAGTCTTATTGCTCTAAATTAGTAATATTATTACTTATTAAAATTAATGAATTTTAAATAAAGATATACTAAAAGTTATTATATTAATAGATTTAATATAAATCCAATAAAAAAAAATACTCGAATATATATAATAATTTATTTATATACTATTTAATTTCTAAATATCTATAATACGTACTCCTATATAAAATATATACACGAATATATATAACACACTATATTTCGGTGTTTTTATAGAATTATTCCCAACAATAACGTAAATTGACGTATAAGAGCCTAACAAACATTTAAATATAAGTATTAATATTTTATTAATATTTGATATCATATTAATCAATCTCATAATTGTGAATTTAAATTTATTTTACATCACGTTAATTAATTTATTAATTAAATTAATTAATATTCACTACCTTATAATAATTTTAATTATTAATATTTATAAAAATATTACAGAGTAGTATTGGAAATATAAACTCTCATATGCACAAATTCAATCAAGGCGATATTACAGCTAAATGTCCAATAATTTTATAATGATAAAATAAAATTTATGAGAATAAAAATATAATATAGTAATAATATAATTATACCATTTCAACCGTTATATTAGTTTGTCTAAAAAAGTGTATAAAGATTTGAATCTCTCGAGTAGTCATATCACCCTCGTTTCTGATACGATAATATTATATATATTATCTTTTTTAATATATATTATTATAATATTTCTAAATACGCATTGAGATTAATGAAATTGAAAGATGGAGAATTTTAGGTTAATCATAAATATATTTTAAAAAATTACAGTGTTTATTACAAAACACGAACATGGTTGTATAACATGAAATAACCTTTCCAATCTTAATTATGAGATAAAAACACTATATTTGAAAAATCATCCTTGCTCTAGATTAAAAAATAAAACGCAAATATCATTTTTCGAGAGTCAAAGAGTGTTTGTAGTTATTTATATCCAAAATTTCAATTTAAAAAATCAAGATAGAATACCTTAATCTTAATTTAAACTCAAAAAAAGAATTAAAATTCAAAAGCAATAGTCATAAAATTTTTATAATTGAATTCAAAATCAAGGATTATAAAATCTTAATCTTACAAAAAGAAAAAACAATTTTCATTCCTAATTCATTATCTATAGTGCCAATTTTTATTTATTTAAATAGAGGTAGAATTAGTAAACCTATTAACTTTGGAACAAAAATATTTTAAATTTACAGTTTTAGAATAATGTAATCAATTAATTTTATTATAAATCCTTCTTCTATTTAAATGATGGAAATAATTGTATTTATTATGTAAGTGAAATAAAATAAGATTTTTTAATTTTTTAAAATAAATTATAAGCTTTGCTCGACCAAAATTTTTATTTCCTTTTACTTAAATAATTTTATTTATATTTATCAAAGGTTTAACAAATAAATATTTTAACATCTATGAAAATTTTTTTTTAAGTGATATGTATATGTATAAATAATAGCTTCAAATGTTTTCAATTCGTAAAATAAATAATTTAATAATTATGTCTAAATATATAAAAAAAAAAATCGACATAAAGATTAAATAAATACATTTAAATTAATTTAGATTTTAGTTGATTTAGATCCATTACAAACTCTATTATAGACTGTTATATGATTTATAGCACCAGAAAATTAAAGCAAATATATATCCTATTGATTAGGTTTCTTAGTGAGAAAATATTGAGTGAAATATGATTGAACGCCTCAAATTTACACTTGATTTCAAATTTTTCAAGCAATAAAAATGATCGCGAAGCTAGAACAAGTATGACTGTAAATCAATAACGAAATTATAGGGAGGTTAATCTCTTTGATCTCTCAAAAAAAATTTTGACGTCGACAATATTCATTCATTTCGTCATAAATTACTCTAAATTTCATGATTTCATATTCGATAGTGATGAGCTTAACTCTTCAAAATCGTTCTCTGAGCTAGTCTGGATATCGATCTAATTAATTCCTCTCGTTCAACATATTAACTACTGTAATTCAAGAAAAGAAAATCTGTTCCTGGAGTTCAAATAATGTTCACACACCCACACACATATGAATAAGCAAGCAAACTATAACTGCAGTAATTGATTGGCTGATATCATATAATTTCCCTCTCAATTGATAACAGATTCAATTACAAGAGGAAATTTGTTTTCCTATTCGCAATGTTGTGCTTCTATTTGCATATCAAGGAGTATAAATCTTAGAGTATTCTAAACATAATAAACTTCAAGTTGCAAAAATTCAACTAATTCTCCCTATAAAATGATCACTTAAGTTTATCATTTTTCAGTAGGATTATGTTGAAATATTCTTCCTGAAATAGCCGCCGCCAACGATGTTGTAAAATTGGGATCTTTTGTCAAGGAAGAAGCTATCTGCTCCACCAAAAATTGCCTTGCTTCAGGCGTATCAATTCTTGGTTTGGAAGTTCTATCTTCATAGCTAGATTTTTCTTTTGTTAGATCAAGAGTGATGGCTGATCCGGTCGATCCAAGAGCTGTCGGGATCGGGCAAGGGACTGAACCAAGAGCAACACAACGGCTCGAACCGGGTGTTGCATCCATCTGAGAAGGACGAGAATGGTTGTGTTCTCCTTCGTAAGTGGCAACCAATACAGACTGATCTTCAACACTTCTCTGAACCTGAAAATTAAACCATTTATTTGCAAAGTCTTAGCATTATATAGGTAAGTGGTAATAAAATTTTCCCAAATAAAAATCAAATCCTATAGAGGAAAGAAATTTTAACTGGGTTACCTTCTTCTTAACGGGGCAGCTCGGAGCGAAAGAGCATTTAAAGTAGGCTCTAGGAGAAGGATTATCTCTAGTAACCTTTTGGCCATATTTCCTCCAATGATATCCATCCTTTACAACCTATATGTATAAATAACACATTCGATTAATATATTGTTTCAATGATCACATGATCACATGCTTCAATATTTTATGCAAGATTCTGAGTGTTTTGAATACTTACAAGGCTTGTATCGGACGCTTCAGGTCTATAATGAACTCTGGAAATCTTAGCCTTGCTGGTTTCTTCCCTTGGTTTCTTGCATGATTCTTCATCAGTAGAGCTGCTTCCAGAATTTCCCATTGTTGCAATATTGTTGTTGTTGCTGCTGCTTTCGAATTTTCGTTTCTTGGATGAATTAATATCTTTCTCAGGATTCTTGCTCATATAATCTCTCAACTGATTTCTCAAAGCATTGTAGTTCTCACACATAACTGTCAACATTTCGGTCAGCTTCTTGTTTTCAGCACTCACCCGATTCAATTCGTCCAATAAAGCTCCAGTCTGGGAAAAAAACAAAAATTTAAATGGCTCAATTTCTTTAACCAAATTGAATTTGGAAAGAGGAAATTAAATTAGGAATCAAATTTCACATTACTAAATCCATCAACTCACCTCTTGTTTTCCATTATTCTTGTTTCCCAGCCCAGAAAAAATGCTTTGCTGAACCTCTTTCTGAAACCAATAAGAACAAAGAATTTCTCAGTACTCATTTTATGAAGAATATTTTTCAAACCTCTTGAGTAATTTAAGCAAGAAATCTATAGATTCCGACGTACCGCCGGTGACGGAATTTCGTTCTTCAATCTCGTAGGCTTCGTATTAAGATCCAATGAAGTGTCAACCCATGAAAAGGAATCCATATTCGCCCAAACAAAAACTGACAAAACTCGAACTCAAAACACTTGACGAACTCCCCTCTGCTCTTTCCTCAAACTTCTGGCACAACACAATAAGCCAATAAAGCAATATATATCCACAAAGTTGCCTCAAATTGACCAAAACTCAAAACTCAAACCAAAGTTTTCTCAAATTCAATGCCCTTCCCACAAAAATAGAGTTTAACAATCAAAGTTCAAACCATGCATATAGCTATAAAGCTCAAGTTACAGGAAACTTGGTGGAAAGAGAGAGAGAGAGAGAGAGACATGAAGATAAGATATTTTTGTCACCCAATGCTGGCATGTGCGTTGTAATCCATATACATTAATTATATATATGTATATATAGGAAATATATATGTATATATAGGAATGTCGTCAGTTCTTTAATCTGAAATTTTAAATGCAGGTTATTTTTCTTGGTCAAAGTCAATAAGTACAAATTGAAAACGTTTAGAAAAATGGGCGATTGCATGAACGAATTGGAGAAGGTACATTAAATATTCGGAAGGAATTCGAAATTTTATGTTGACCCGATGCTGTCTAGTCGATGTAATTAAAGGGCTTTTGTTTTATCCTCACGTTTAATTGCAAGCATTTTCCACGTTACATGGTATTGTTTTTATTTGTTGATTTTTAATATTTAATCATATATTTTGTCAGGGAATCTTTTAGTTCTACAGAGCAAAATTAAATATTTTTTTCTTTTTAAAGTTGTATTAGGTATATAAATTTTTATATAAATTCAATTATATAATTAATAAGATGTTTGATTCCATAGATAGTATAAAAGATTATATTGATTTCTCCTTTTCAGTAAAAGAAAAAAAGAAGAAACATTGATAGAGATTTAATTAGCTAGTTCTAAATTCGTCCCGATCTAAATCAAGTGGACCCTTTTGACTGTTTAAAAAGAGAAGCGTCTAAGGTGGGATTAATAGTCTTCAAACGACAGCTGAAAGGATAAGGAATTCAAGTAAAACACTGGCATTGGATAACATTCCAATCTCAATATATGGGGCATGTTATAGGAGAGAATTTTAGATTCATCGAATGCATTATTGATATGATAATATTCTTTAATTAAGAGGAAATGACAAATATTCTTTCATAATAAATATCCCTTATATTCGAAGCTGATGACACTTTTTCGAAAATAGTTCTTACAATTTTTTTAAAATACTCTCTTATATATACTTTTATGATAAATACTTCTTTAAATTTGAAATTAATGATAAATACTTTTCAATAATTTTAAAAATATGTAAAATTTATTATAAAAATACATAAAATTTTATTAAAAAAATATATAAAATTTATAAAATTAAATTATATAAAAATTTATAATTTGAAAATATAAAAAATTTTAAAATTAAAATTATCAATTCCCTTTTGCTGATAGTAGTGTTTCAGGGCTAAAATTTATAATTTGTAAAACATAAAAAATTAAAAAATTAAAAATGCATAAAATTATATAAATTACAAAAGTTTAATTATAAAAAGTTTAATCTAAAGAACATAAACAATTCATAAAATTAAATAAAATACATAAAATTTAATTATAAAATTTATAATTTGAAGAAAATAAAAAATACATAAATTTAAAATACATAAAATTATATACATTACATAAATTTTATGATTAAAATTTATAATTTGAACAATATGAAAAATTAAAAATACATAAAATTTAATTATAGAATGTATAATTTGAAGACATAAAAATTTATAAATTAAAAAATACAAAAAGTTAAAATTTTATAAAATTTATATAATTTTTATATAATTTTATAATAAATTTACCTATTTTAAAAATATAAAAGAATATTTGTCGTCATATTCAAACTTGAGGGGGTTATATATCACGAAAGTATATGCAGATGGGTTTTTTTGAAATTGAAAGTAGTATTTATCATTACTTTTAAACTAAAAAGAGGTATCTGTCAAAAAAAAATACAGGAGATATTTATAATTACTTGAAACTATAAAAGGATATTTGCTCCATAATTTAGTTACATATATCGTACCAACTTAATATTTGCCATTCTTCCATTGAATTAATTACATGGTACCAAACCGATTTATAATAGAATCCACCTATTTTTTAAATTTGACAAGGTTGATTCCTTCTTTATCACATTAGTCCCACCAAAAATCAAAATAGCACAATATAATTAACCGAATGCACCACATCAATCATGCATCAAATGTACTTAAGATTTTCTTCCGTTATAGCGCATATGAATGTAGGATGAATTTTTTAATATTTTTTTACTATTTTATGTTGGAATATTCAATTTATTTCAAAACTGCTCAATTTAATTGGTCGGTATTTTGCCTAGTTTGAGTAATTTGTACCCTTATCTTCCAAAGTTTAAATTCTTCCAATAATCTCCTATTATTTAGAGTAATTGGACGTTGTGGTTGGCTAGGTGAGATGAGGTCATTCAAAATGAGGTCATTGCGTTCATCACAAATAGTTCCTAAAAACCCTAATCAGAAAGTAAGTCATTAACCTAATTTCATAAGAAGAAAAAGAAGAGAAAGGAAATAGTGTGTGAATGAAAATTGGTAAGCCCGTCCATTGAACAAGAACCAAAATGTGGAAAAATACGTTCGAATTCATGAACTCATCTTTTCTTTGATGATCAAGTCTATATCGAATTAATTGCACGATCAAATATGAAAATCAACGACCAAATATATATATATATCCAAGATAGAGTTTTCTATGTTCTACTGATCTCTGTTTCAACTAATTACATGACTTGTTATAATTCTTATATGACCAATACATGGAACATGTATTAAAAATCAAGGGTGTGTATTGGAATTAAGATCAACAATATCCATGGGGTACACGAATTTAGATTATAGATGTAATTTATGTCACGTTTATTTAATTTTAAAAATTTATATTTATTTGCACCTGATATTCAATTCATTTCATGCCCAAATTTTTAAGTAGTTAAGTGCAATGTATTATTTTACACTAGAACTTGCACGAGTCTATCTCAAAGATCAAAGGTCAGTTTGTTACCTGACTCATATATCACAAAATTGGCCTCTGCTCATACGTCCGTTCTAAGTGTAATGTATCCATACAAATCCTTCTCATTTATATTAATTGTGAATATTTTTGTAGCGATTAATTCAACAATTTTATTTAAAATATGAGTGTAACGTGAATTTATTTGAATTTTTTTACGCGACCAATCTTTTTATCGTTATTAGTTGCTCCTTTTTCTACCTCCGATTGAAATGTGGATGAAATTTTTGTAATGTTTCCTTGTTACCTAATGAGGGTTAAGAAGGAAGATCAGGCCAAGAATTTTTCAAGTTTAAGAAAAGAAAAACGAATCAAAGCAAAAGCACGAGGTTTGACTTCATGTAGACCATCCATCCCGCTTAATGAACATGGATTGGGACGTGCCTTTATAGAATTTCTTACCCTGTCGGCCTCATGAATTAAGAGGGCGGGATGATTACGTTGTCGTATGAGAAAAGTAATTCCATTTTAGGTTTTCGTTTTCAAAAAATTTATTTGTCTTCTTTTGCAGATTCACAAGCCAGTAATAAGTCAAATTCCAAAAAATTTTGCCTCTTAAATTACATCGTAAGTATGATTTTTATTTTTATATTTTAATAATGTTAAAATTTAAATTTTTATATAAATTAATATAATAATATTATACGACTTTTACACGTCTTATTTGATTAATTATTTCTACTCCCATAAATATTTATTTTTTTATCATATAACATTAATTTATATACATAAATTTGTACAAAACACTATTCTTAAAATAATTATAAACCCATGCGATGCACGCTTCTCAAAATAATAAAACTCTCCCAATTTATTTTGTTGGAAATTTGGCAAGCAAAAATCTGTACTTTTCAATGTTGCATTAACATTACTATACTAAAATGTCAAGGTCTTAAAAGCTTGGAATATCAAAAAGAATAATATGAAGAGGATAGAACAAAAGTTTGAGACGTTTCCACTAGAATCCATGCATATTTATAGTATGATGGGATAAGTGCATGCGGTAGGCCCTCTTCACTTCTTAATTTTCCACACCCGCCGCGACTAATCAATTGATTTGATAAACAATAAAATAAAATAAAATTTCAGAAAATGAAAAATGAGATATAAACAAATTCCCAATATGATGAGTAGATGAAAATTTTCACTTCACGTAGACCCGATAGGTTCTTAAATCGTAAGTCATCTTAAGTCGGCCAAATTGGTTGGGAATTTTTTTTTTTTTTTTTTTTTGAGATCTTATTGGTATACTTATTAATTGAAATTTGTTTCTAATGCTTATTTATCTATTTTTTTTTTCAATTTTATAACACTCATATATATTTATTTATATAGCATAAAAATTTATTTTATTATCGTATTATTATTTATTATTTATTAATTATCAATTACATACATGTATTTACTAAGCCAAAACTTACATGAAAACTGAATTCGAATCCGATTAGTGGATGAATTTTATACTTTGCAATTTTACATTTTGCTAAAATAAAATTGTAAGTGATTGGGCACTAAAATTATTATTAAATTTTAATTTAGTTTCAATTATTAAGATATTTAAAAGTATCTATTTTTAACTTAAGGCTACAATTTAAAATCTAATTAAATTTATTTAATCAGGATTTTAAGGACACTCATATAAATTTTGTATAAAATTTTTAAACTACATATTTAATGAAATTTGCATGGCAAATCACAAAATAAGGAAAAATAACAAATAGACCTTATAGTTTTAGAAAATTACATATATGCCTTACTCCTTTTGTGACAAATATTTCTGTGAAATATGAAACTGATGACAAATACTCTTATATAACGTCATTTCGTTAATTAATTTATCTTTTATAGTTAATTATTATTATAGCCCTAATTTTATAAAAGCATGCCTCAAAGAGTAAGGGTATAATGGTAATTATATTATAAAAAGACAAATTAGATAATGGAATAGTACTATAAAATATATTCAATTTTAAATTTAAAAAAGGCATTTAAAAAAAAAAAACAAGCCAAAGAGTGCTTTGTATTTATCGTTCTCCACAAAATAATACATGTCAGGATAGCAGACATCATTTACCTGCCCATAAACAAGGAGTTACCCATGATTTTAGTGGTTACGGCCCACGACCATCAAGTTGGTTGCCTCAAGTCATGCTCACGCCAAAAATGCCTCAACTGCCTTCTTCCAAAACCTATGAATAAGGACTTGAGTTTTCTACTTATACTTTTATGCTACAAATTTTTACTTAAGACATTTTGTGAGCAGAAACACTTTTTAAAGCACTCTTTGAGTCTGTTTCTCGTATTTTCATATTTTCTTATTATTTATATTATTTAGCGTAAACTTGCACTCACTTGAATGTGAAAAAAATTATCACTAATAATACATACTAGTTACTTTTACTAATATTTTAAGTATTTTAAACTGTGACATTCAATTATAATATATATCTAAGTCAAGTTGAATAAGAATCAGATAAGTGTGACATATATCAGCCAGTAAATCTGCATTGTAGAGAACGAAAAATTAATTTTGCATATTCATAAATGATATCAATTAATTTAAAAAAATAAAAATAAAAATGGAAAGGTGGATGCTTACTCATTTTAGAGTATTTCACTACATTCTTTTTTTAAAAGAATGGATTAGTTTTTAAAGAATATGAAAATAATCTATTGAAAATATTTACTTACTCAATTGTACAATAGACTAAATATGAGTGAACTCGAGTTCATCCTTATTATTAAATTTATTCATCACTCAAGTAAAAGTAAATATCAATTATAGGTCGCTTGCTTCTAGTAAAACATTATATTCTCAATAGAATTACAACTTACAATGCTGACATGATGGTTGCCTAACCTAATTAATTATTTAATTAATTAATTAAATGAAGGGAGCACCCACTGGTTTACTTCACCTACCAATACCATCAATTGACTCTTGGACGACCGACCAATTGACATCATGATCATTATAATCCTTTTGAAAACCATTCAACTTATGACACTTGAGCATCAAGATATATAAATATTCAATTGTTATAATAGATAGCTACAGAGAAGATGCATGAATTAATTGACACATTATCAAATTAAATTATAATTCCAAACATTGAATCTTGTATTGTAGTACAATTAATGGTCATCCGCTAAAGAAGAACAAGAAGAAGAGGAAGAGAAAGACAAGTTACGTTGTGTCAAATAGAGGAGAACAATTAATTAAGAAATCAAACTTCTTAAATTAGGGATACATTTAATATTAAATGTAGTCTGTTTGATTTCGTTATGACTAGATGGATAGATAGTAAATATATATTAATTATTAAATCAAAGTGGCAAATTTATAATTAAATCTTTTAGTTTACCATTAATGTTAAAAATTCTAACTTATGTATATTATATTATCTTATATGTTAATTTTAATTGATTTTTAAATATTAATTACTTAAGTTATGTATATTGTATCATCTCACTATTAAATTTACTTAATTTAAAATATTAGTTTCTTATCATACTAATTAATATGTGATACAGCAGTAACACGTCAATTTTTATTATTTAACATATAACTATTAGAATAAAAATTGTGATCTTTAGCATTTGGGATTACATATATTTAATATTAATTAAAAATATGATAATTTTAAATACCTTATGTGGGTATTTAAAGGTAAATATATATAATAAAAATAAAATTTAATTACCTATATAAATAAAAATAAATAATTTAATTATATATACAAATAAAGACAAATAATAACTATTTGAAACTTATTTTGAGATAATTTTCATTAACTGAATAATTTTTTAAATAAAAATTATTAATATATATTATTCAATTAATCAAAGTTATACTATTATATACTTAGAATACAACTTAAAAGAACTACTTGATATTTGTATTATTATTCATAAATAATTGTCTGTATTTCCAATTTTTTAATTTAAAAATTATGATCTATAAAATTATTTTTTTGTGGTGCATGTACATAGAATTGTTAATTCCCTATCAATCTCTAGTCTTATTCATTCGTCCACTTTGTCAATTTCCTTGAATTCAAGAATCTTGAATGGTTTTTTATTTTATTTTATTTTATATTTAAAAAAATATATATATAATATTTTAATATTTATCGTAGTCCTTTAACTCTTCCCAATTGCTTGTTAAACGTCCTGAGTGACGCATGCTTGTTTAACTTTTTCTAGTAGTTTGTGAGTTTTCGTCGTCTTGTTTACACTTCTTTATAATTATTTAAATAATTTACAAACAAAAGTTAATAAATAATAAATAAATATATAAATAAAAAAATAAAAATAATACGTAGAGAGGAGGGGAGTGTAAGGTCAAAAAGTATTTCAAATTAAGAATTGAAATTCAAGAGCATATGAAATGTGTCGAAATCCTTTTCACACGATTTATTATTATGATTTTTTTAATTTAATGCAGCAGAAATTGGAACCGTAACTGAGAAGTGGTTGAGCCACCGCTTATTAATAAAATTAACTATGGTTTGTATATAATAAATGTAAATGGTCATAGAGTTGTGTTACACATGATGATATTTAAACAAGCACGTTTATTTATTTTTTTTTAATTTTATGGATGGAGGATATTGCGTTTCATTCTCACCAGATTACTATAATTAGCATTGAATAGTTTTAGAGATATATTTTTTTTTTTTTTTAAATATTATATATAAATTAGGGCAATTTTTTAGTATCATGATAAAATTGCTTTTTCTAACTTTAAAATTATTAATTTTAAAAAATAATTCGATTTAATTATACGAGTATTATTTAACGTGATCATAACCTTAATTAAGCATTTAAGTCACCCTTACATTCTTTAAAAAAATGAATGAAATGAAAAGAAAAGAAAAAAAAATGATAAAAAGAAAAAAAGAAAAGGACAATGTTAATGAAGCACAGATTAGGGGCCATATAACTATATGCCAATTCTTTGGGCCTGCAATCGAACGGAAAAATTTAGGTCCAACAGATTGTGGCATGGGATGGAGTTGGTCTGTGGTGTATATGGGTGTTACCAGTAATATTTTCACACCAATATATTTTTTTTTTAATGACAACTCATTTAATTAATAGAGTCCCTTAAAAATATAGAAATTATACTATTTTTATAAATTAATTTATATAATATAAAAAATATATTATATATTAAAAATTATTTTTCATTTTTTAGTTACATAATATGTTTAAAAATTAAATTCTCGTTAGTTGTCTATGGTTAGTAGTTCTTTAATAGTTTATCATATTTAAATATTAATTGATAATTTTTTATAAGAAATTATTTTTTCTTCTTAAATATAATATGGGGATATTTTTCTTTTATTTTTTTATGATTGTACCTCACCTATTAAATATTTTGAATAATTAAATTGTAATCTTTAACAAAATTATTGGGATGTCAAGTGTAAATGTATAACGTTAAAATGTTTTACATTAAACAAATAAAAAATAAATGAATGATTATAAGTAAAATAATCTATAAACCCAATACCTTAAGATTTTGAGTTGAAATAATAACAAAGTTTATTAACGTATTCACTTATTTACCCTATAAATGTTTTTCTCGAATTTTGAACTAGCTTTTTCGCTCTTAACAAATAGTATTCGAGTTAATATGTGTATTCTCATGATTGTTGCATCAATAAAAAATGATTAAGAGCTATAGATTCCCAAAAAAGATGGCCCAAACAGAATAGTATAAGGAGAATGGGCTAGTTCAAAGTGTAATAGTAAGGCAAGACTTCTAAAGAAAAGAAAAGTTTGTCTTTTGTGTGACTTTAAGTAGAGCACTAGTAGGCGTAGACTCTGAGATAAGTAGGCTGAGCCTGATAAAAGTATGCTTTCTTGGCAACACAGTAATACTCAAATAAAGAAAAGTTTTAATTTGAGGGGAGCAAATAAGGTGCAAATCTAATATAGAACAAACTTACACTTAAGAAAAAGATTGTTGGAATGTCAAGTGTGAGTGTGTGAAGTGAAAGAATTTTA
>JAWDEX010000011.1:4540517-4562280 GCA_035221805.1 Trichilia hirta | reverse complement strand
TTTATCAACACTAAAAGAAGCTACAAAATTTTTATTTGAATACTATTATTTAACAACGCATCATGTAGTTCTTACATTATATAGCATTGTATATATTTTTAAGCAATACATGAAATATTCGATATTTTTCGAGATAATGTCAGTCGTAGTAGATAAATTTAAAAAGTATTACAATGACATATTACTTCCATATTGAATTACATTATGTTTAAACCTTAAGATGAAAGTTTTTATTTGTGAAACTCTTATAAAACTATTTTATTCATTTTTATATGTAAATGATTCTGAACATTTGAGCCAAAAAACTCAAAGACGAATCCATTAATGTAAGAAAAGTTTATTATTTAATCTTTTAAATATTTTTTACTTGTACAAAATTGAGTATTTTGTAGGTACTTTCATATTTACCAGTCGAGAAGGTTTTTCTTTCTTTTTTTTTCAGCTCACATTATTTCTAGCAACGATTTTAATTCATACATAAAAGTCAACAAGAGATCCAGAAGAATATTGTCATCATTTAATGAGCTATCATACAACATGTGAAGTCTAAATGTTGAATCAGAAACTAATTTTGATATTTTAAAATAGTGAAAGAAAAATTATAAATTTTATTCTATCTTATCAAAAATAATATGAGATTTTTTTACACCACTAATGTCTACGATTTCATTAAAAAATGCATTTAATTTAAACTATCAAATATTGAACTCACATAAAAATATAATGGAGCCAGAAGTATTAAAGATGCGAATATATTTTAGAGATTAGATCAACAAAGAAAAAGACTATAATAATTTCAATAATAATCATCTTCTACAACTAATTTTAACTATGAATGAGATGAAGAAAAAAATAATGAAGACAAAAAATGACAACATTCAACTGCCTTCTTGTAATGGGTATTTATATTTAATAATTTTTAATAAAATAAGGCCCAATGTCTCCCTCTTTGCAATATTTTTTAATTAACTTATTCTATTTTTTTAATTATTATTATAATATATGATTAAATATAAAAAAAATTATGAAATTCAAGCTAAAACATCCCCTCTATTATATTTTTTTGATTAATTAATAAAATTTAATATCATCAAATATATTTTTTATATAATTGTCAGTAATTCAAAAAATATTTCTTATTTAACTTAATTAAATTTAAAAAAATTAGATCTAAGAGACTCGTTCTATGAATCGAAACTAGAATTAAAACCAAAACTAAAACTGGTCCAGAATCGAAACCGAAACTAGAACCAAAATAGAACCGTTTGATGAATCGGAATCGACCCAGACCAGCACGTTAATAGTTTCATTTTTGACTTTTGGCTGATTTAATCTAACGCAAACTGTTGAATAGGCCTAGTTTGAATCCTTATAGTTGTCGATTCGGATTGATTTTATTGTCTTTTATTTTTCGAATAGGACCGAACCAAATCAGAACCACCAATTTCCACCTATTAGACAGCATTATATTCAAATACATATATTTAGACTAATTTAAACTTTAATCTGTTAAGATCCATTCAAAAAGAAAAATTACAACATGAATCTTTCAAGAAAGTAATTGGTATATATATCCTATTTATTAGGCCCGTAAGGAAGAAAATATTGAGTGAAATAGTATAGAAGACCTCAAATTTACAGTTGATTTCAAATCTTTCAAGAAACAAAAATTATCATCAAAATAGAGCAAGTCTGACTATAACTAAGAAATGAAACTTTAAGGGAGGTTGATCTCTTTGACCTCTCAAAATCTTTTATTTTTGATTTGTGTGTTTAAATTTTTTTTTTTTAAAAGAATCTTGATATTTGAACATCAAAAAATTATGGTTGACCATCGCATCAATGAAACTAACCTTTATTGGATTCTCAAGAAATTAAAATCTTAACGTTTCAATTATATTGGATTTTTGGGTATTTGATTGATTAAACCCTATATTACTAAACAATTAAACTCAAAGACTAATCATTTGGTTCACGTATTATAACTATTTAAGTGTTGCTCGTACAAGTAAAATTTCTGGCATCAAATTTTAGATGTCCGACAATACTCATTCATGTTGTATATTATTCATTTCCCTTAAATTTCATGATAGATGTCCGACAATACTCATTCATGTTGTATATTATTCATTTCCATTAAATTTCATGATCTCAGCTTCGATATCAATGACAAGCTTAACTCTTCAAAGACTAGATATCGATCTAATTAATCCCTGTCATTTAAGATATTAACTACTATAATCAAAGAAAAGAAAATTTGTTCCTGGAGTTCCAATAATGTTCATATATATATATATATATATGAATACTCAATTACATATTACAGCTCCTGTAATTGATTGGGTGATATCATATAGTTTCCCTCTCAATTTGAACAGATTCAATTATTCTAGGAAAGTTCTTTTCCCATTTGCTGTATTGTACTTGTATTTACGTACTCTAAATCTTAAAATAGTCTAAACTTAAAACAAACTTCAAGTTGCACAAATTAATCTAATTCTACCAATAAATGATCCCTTAAGTTTACCATTTTTCAGTAGGGTTATGTTGAAATATTCTTCCTGAAATCGCCGCAGTCAAGGCCGTCGTAAAATTGGGATCTTTTGTCAAAGCAGAAGCCATCTGCTCCACCAAAAATTGCCTTATTTCTGGTGTATCAATTCTTGGTTTGGAAGCTCTATCTTCATTGCTAGACTTTGATTTTGTTAGATCAAGAGTGATGGTTGATCCGGTGGAACCGAAAGTGGTCTGGGTCGGGCAAGGGACTGAACCAAGAGCAGCACAACGGCTTGAGCCGGATGTTGCATCCATTTGAGAAGGAGGTGGATGGTTGTGCTCTCCTTCGTAAGTTGCAACCAATACAGATTGATCTTCAACACTTCTCTGAACCTGAAAAATAAAGCATATATTGGCAAAAACTTAGTATTATTTATTGAAGTAGTAAAAAAAATTTCAAATTAAGAATCAAATTCTAATGAGGAGAGAAAATTTTTAACTGGGTTACCTTCTTTTTAACAGGACAGCTGGGAGCAAAAGAGCATTTGAAGTAAGCCCTCGGAGAAGGATTATCTCTAGTGACCTTTTGTCCATATTTCCTCCAATGATATCCATCCTTTACAACCTATATGTATAAATGACACATTCAATTAATATATTGTCGAATGATCACATGATCACATAGTTTAATATTTTATGGGGGATTTTGCGTGTTTTGAAGACTTACAAGGCTTGTATCGGATGCTTCAGTTCTATAATGAACTCTGGAAATCTTAGCCTTGATGGTTTCTTCCTTTGGTTTCTTGCTTGATTCTTCATCAGTAGAACTGCTTTCAGAATTTCCCATTATTGCAATATTGTTGTTGTTGTTGCTGCCGCTTTCAGATTTTCGTTTCTTGGATGAATTAATCTCTTTCTCCGGATTCTTGCTCATGTAATCCATCAACCGGTTTCTCAAAGCATTGTAGTTCTCACACATCACTGTTAAAATTTCGGTCAGCTTCTTGTTTTCAGCACTCACCCGATTGAATTCCTCCTCTAAAGCTCCAGTCTGAGGGGAAAAAAAATTTAGATTGCTCAATTTCTTTAACCAAAATAAATTTTGAAAGAGGAAATTAATTTAAGAATCAAATTTCATATTAATAAATCCATCAGCTAACCTCTTGTTTTCCAGGATTCTTGTTTCCCAACCCAAAAAAACTGCTTTGTTGAACCTCTTTATTCTGAAACCAATAAAACAAAGAATTTTCAGTACTTAGTTGAAGAATAGTCAATTAAACCTCTTGAATAAGCAAGAATAAACAGATTCTGACGTACCGCCTGCGCCAGAATTTCATCCTTCAATCTTAGAGGCTTCGAATTAAGATCCAATGAAGTATCAACCCATGAAAAGGAATCCATATTTTCACCAAAACAAAAGCTACAAAACTCGAACGCTCGAACTCCTTTCTGCTCTTTCGTCAACCCAAACTTCTAGCTCAAACCACTAAGCCAATAAAACAATATATACCCACCAAAAGTTGCCTCAAATTGACCAAAACTCAAACCAAAATTTTCTCAAATTCAAAGCCCTTCCCACAAAAATAAACTTAAAAAATAATAACAATCATAGCATGCATACAGCTATAAAGATCAAGTTGTAGGAAACTTGGTGGAAAAAGAGTGTGAGAGAGAAGACGAAGATGATAGAGATATATTTGTCACCCAGTGCTGGCATGTGCGTTGTAATCCACATATATTTATTATATATTATGTATAAAATTGTAAGCATTCAAGTGGTTGCGTTTGGAATGTTGTCGGTTCTTTAATTTGAAATTTTAATTTCGGTCAAAGTCAAGAACTACAAATTGAAAAGATAAAGAAAAATGGGCAATTGCATGAATGAATTGAAGATGGCACATCCAATTTTCGGAAAGGAATTCGAAGTTTTATGTTGACCCGATACTGTCCTGTCGATGTAATAAAAAGGGCTTTGCTTTATCATCACGTTTAATTGCCAGCATTTTCCACGTTACATGGTTTTGTTTTATTTATTTAATTGCAATTTTTTTTTTATGGAATCTTTTTGTTTCTAGACAGCCAAATTAAATATTTTTTAAATATTATATTAAATATATAAATTTTTATATAAATTCAATAATATAAAATAATATAATAAAATTATATTATATTATTATTACATAGTTTTTTATTTTTATAATAAAAATAATAAATATAAAAAATAAATTATTCATTAAAAATATAATTATAATATATTAATTATTATGTTAATTTATAAGAATAATTATATCGAAGATTTATTCTGTTTAAGATTACCACGTGTTTATTTTTTATTAGTCCAGCCTCGTAAGAATGGATGACGAATCATCGTGCCCAGTTAATTGTGATTCTGTTGGAACTTTCCAATTTGTTGTAGATTTGTGATTATGGATTAATAAAATAAAATTATATAATAATCTTTCAGTTCCAGTAATTTCATATTTTTTCTAAATTAAGATTACTATATATTAAACAAAATTATTTTAAATTTAGTAAAATATTTTAGTCAAATATCCATTCATCTGACTTTAATCTTAAAATTTAAGAAAGTGGGCACACAGAATGGAAAACTATTTTGAGGTGTGAAACGTATCAAATCTAGTCTACAGCCGTATTCTCACTGTATAAAAATACTATAAATTAACTAATTAATTAATAATTATTCGTTATTGACAAATTCAATAAAAAAATTATTGAATAACAGATAAGTTAATTTATTTATATATTATTATAAGGAAATAATGAAAAGAATCAGATGCTTGACTCCATAGATCATGTAAAAGATTTTATTGATATCTCCTTTTCTATTAAAATAAGAACAAGAAAATATCGATAAAGATCTAAAAAACAATTTAGAATTTCTTTGCTATATGTTGTATATTTGACTAATTAAATCAAGTGGACCCTTTTGACTGCTTAAAAAAAGGGTGTCTAAAGTGGGATTAACAGTCTTCAAACGACAGCCGACAGTATAAGTATTCACGCATTGGATAACTTTCCAATCCTAATATATTGGGCATTGGCAATGTTATAGTGCACAACAATGTCTTAATATGTTTCTTTTTATATTTTCTAAAAATTGAGTGGTTGATACGTTTACATTTTAAAGTTCGAGTCCTGTCAATAACCTCCTGTTATTTAGAGTAAATCCCGTTAAAAATTAATCTATGTTTTTAATGTAATGTGTGTGCTTTAATATAATTAGATTAATATATAACATATATTTACATCTTGGTCAAGAAGGATGAGAAGAAACTCAAACAATAATCCTTACATACTAAATAAACAAATATAATATTACATATTAAATTAACTATATGCAAAATGGGTAGTGAGGGTCTTATTTTTTTATTATTGTGGGAGTTATAGATAGCCCAAATTAGGGATTTATATATTTAGGTTATATTATATCTGTAAAATTAACATTCCCAATTTATACCTAATTGTAAATATTACTTGATATCTTTTTAAAATAAGAGTATAAAACTTAGTCCAAAGTCAAAGAAATTGGACGGTGTGGTTGGCTAATTGGGATGAGGCCATTTAAAGTGACGTCATTGCGTTCATCACAAATAGTTCCTAAAACCCTAAAGAGAAAGTAAGTTGATAACCTAATTTCATCAGAGAAAGAAAAGGAGAAAGGGAAGAAGGAAAAGGACGGTAAATGAAAGTTGGTAAATCCATCCATTGAATAAGAACCAAATTGTTGAAAAATATGTTTGGATTCATGAACTCTTCTTTTCTTTCATCATCAAGTCTATATCCAATTAATTGCACGACCAAATATGAAAACCAATGACCAAATATATAGATATATCTAAAATGGACTTTTCTACTTTTACTCATCTCGATTTCAACTAATTAAATGACTTGTCATAATTCTTATGACCAATACAAAATTCAATGGAACAAGTATCAAAAATCAAGGTTGTGTATTGGAATTAGGATCTATGGGATAATACATGAATTATAATAGAAGAGATAATTTAGGTCACGTTATATTATTTTCTATTAAAATTTTCTTTTACACTAAAATTTACGCGAGTATATTATTCTTAGAGACTATCGTGATACATTGTTTTATTTATACTAAAATTCGTATAGGTCTATTACTTGACTCCACATAGAATAAAATTGGCCTTTGTTAAGGAATCTGTTTCAAATTAGATATATCTATACAAGTTCTTCTCATAATTTTAATCTTATTATATTAATTATAGATATTTTTTTAATAATTTTTTAAAAAATTTTATATAAAATGAGTCAAAGATAAATTTATTTAAACTTTTACTCTCGACCAATCGTCATATAAATTTATATCTTTATGATTGAAATGTAGATGAAATTTTGTAATTGTTTCTTCTTACCTAACGAGTAGCAAGGGACGAGATTAGGCTCAGATTTTTTCAATTTTGAGAAAAGAAAACCGAATCAAACCAAAAGCACGAGGTTGGACTTCATGTAGACCATCCATCCCACTTGATCAACATGGATCGGGACATTCCTATGGAGACTTTCTTACTTTGTTGGCCACATGAATCAAAGGGCCGGTTGATTCCGTTGTCGCACAAGAAATTCCGTCACAGGTTTTAGTTTTCAAAGAATTTACTTTCTTTCTTTCTTTTTTTTATATATATATATTTATAATAATAAAAATATAAATTGTCGTTTCAAATATATATATATATATATATATTTTTGTGTTATATATTTAATGTTAGAGATATAATTTTAGAATATATAGCATTACTTTAATTTATAGTGCAATAATTTGTATAAAAATTTATATTTGTAATATTAAGAATTATTATAAGTCATATTTAAATCAACCATGCCAATATTAATCCTGAAAAATAAATTTGCAAATTAAAGTAAGAATAATTTTAAAAAATACGAATTATTTGTACAAATTAACGTTGTAGGATGATATTTGCTCTTATTTGATCCACATCATTTATTATTATTAATTATATTAAATTTTTATTTTCATTAACCAATCTTATTATATCACATTAGTTTATATATATATAAATTTATATACTCTAACATTACTTTTAAAATAATTATGGACACACGCCTACTAATCTCAAAATACTAAAACTCCCCCCATTTCTTTTGTTGCAAATTCGGTAGGCAAAATTCTTTAATTTCCAAAATTGTATTATAAAATGTCAAAGTATTAACAATTTGGAATATTGTAAAGACTATATAAAGTGGATAGAACAAAAGTTTGAAACGTTTGTCTTATAATCCATGTATATTTATGGAATGATGTAATAAGTGCATGCGGTAGGCCCTTCCCCTTTCTTAATTTTCCACACCCACCATGAGTATGTAGAAAAAAACCAAAATTTCAAACAAACGAATAATCAATTGAAGTTATAAATAAATAAATAAATAAATATACAAACAAATTCCCAATTGTATGAATAGATCAAAATTTTGACTTCAGAAAGACTTGATAGATTCTTATATCTTTTGTCATCTTAAGTCTGCCCAATTGGATGGGAAGTTTTCTTGGTTTTGTTTCTGGAGATCTAGTTGTTGTACTTACTATACTACGGATTTCTACAGTTTGTTAGAAAAATGATTATTAATGATTGGGTATTAAAATTTTATTAAATTTTAATTCGTTTTCAATTATTAAGATATTTAGAAGTATTTATTTTTTAACTTAATACTGAAATTTAAAATCTGAATAAATTTATTTAATTATAATTTTAAAAATACTCTTATAAATTTTATTTATTATTTATTTAATATATAAATTTTATCTTATTATTTATATAGATAATAAAATACAAAAATTTTAACTTTTAAATATTTATATTCATACATAATAATTAAAAGGCAAACACATTACTCAAAATCATTCAAATTTTTATATTCAAATCTATTTAGAATCATAAAATTTAACATATTTAATCAAATTGTGTGGCAAATCACAAAATAATACATGTCACGATAGAACATCATTTAACTACCCATGATTTTAGTGGTTAAGGCCCATGACCATCGAGTTGGTTACATCAAAGTCATGCAAAAAAAATGCCTCAACTGCCTTCTTCAAAAATCAATGAGTAAGGACATAATTTTCTACTTCTACATTTATGCTACCAATTTTCACATAAACTAATTAGAGTGATATGTATACATATGATTACATATGCCACGCCCCATCTCTAGAGTTTACAGATAACAATCATCGAGTATTTTTAATTTACACTCTATCAATTCAAAATGTAACTCAGAATATATGCGTAGTATGTAAGTATCGTTGACTACATAAATTACTATATAATTAAAATAGTTCACAATAAATTTTACAAATAGTAAATTAGTAAATAAAATATTTTAAAATCACAAATATTATATATATGGCCCAAAAAATAAATAGTTAAATACATGAAGATAAATATAATACTTAAATATTATTCTAAATAGGATATGAGTTGAGATGCCTAATAAACGATAACACACAATAATCTTAATCTATTAAGACACTAAGATTTCTCAACAACTACTAACATGAAAGGGGTGAAGTAGAAAGTAAGTATAGTGAGACATATTCACGAGCGAATCATTTTAATAAATAAAATAATGAAATAAAATATTGGATTGATAACTTATTTATTTTATAAAATCTCATCTTATAATTACACATACTTTAAAACTATTTATTTATAAATCTCATATTTATTTACTAGGTTTAGCTTTCTTTAAAACAAGAAAATTATCAAATTACCCATCATTCTTGGAGGAATGCCTTGACCGAGATACACTATAAGAGCACCATTATGATTCCTTTTTATAAAACTATTTTATTTATCAAAATATTTTATATACAAATTAAAGAAAATCTCTTATTTTAAAACATTACCCAACTCACTGGTGTTGGCTACAAATAATTAAGTGGTGATAATCGTAATAGTTATTACATCAATCTGTCAAATCCATAATCATACCGAATCCTTCGCCCTTCTCATATGTTGTCTCTTAGTAGAATACTTATAGGGTACTTGATTTATATGATATCTAATCCATCGTCTTTCTCTCATGTAGTCTCCCACTAAACTATCCAGAGGGTGCCTAATTATACGATACCTAGTTCATCTTCCTTCCTCTATACAGCTTTTAATAGATCTCCCCACGGGGTACCTAACCATATTATTTGCATACTGCAGTAAATATATCGGCCCATTAGCTATAATTATAAATAACTAGCCTATCGACCCTATCACTAATCAAACCAATATAAAAACAATCTTGTCCCAAGGGCCTTCTCAATTAAATCAAGATAAAATATATAATCAAAACATTTATGTCCTACAAATCATTTCAATAGCAAACAAGCATACATAACCACAATCCACAAGCCATTTGTACTCATTGTAAAACAAAAAAAAAAAAAAATAAAACTACTTCCTAATTTAGAAAACAAATAAGTTTTATAGAACATATTAAAAGAAATAAAATGAGTAAGTGTCCACTCGTTGAATAGAGAGGGTGAACATTCCCTTTTTAACTCTTGTACCTCGAAGCCTTGTTGTTTGAGTTCTCTAAGCCTAAATCATATATATAACAATAAATTTATCAATGCTATATTTCAAATGTAAGTTAATATGATTTATACATTATAAATGTGTTCAAAATACTAAGATAATTAAATCTAATCTATTAAGCTTATGTGCATTTTCATCTATTTATTCAATTTTTATCAAATGAAATTCCTTGACCATTCCTATATCATTGCAAACATCTCTAAATCACATCAACATGCAAATTTAACTTTTAACTTGCATGTTCTTAGACGAACAATATCTATGTACAGTAATCCTTTATCTAATTTTTAACAAAAACTTTTATTTAAACTATTCTAGCTCTTATTTATATATTATCTAGCTAAATTCTTCAAATTTTTACTCAATTCATTAAAATTAAACCTAATTTCTAGAATTTTCTAAACACATAATACACCCTAGGCTTTCAATTTGATTATATTACAAATTAACACTTAAAATATGTTAAAAACTTTACTAAAAATCATTTAAAGCTTAAGGAACCTAATTCCTTCATCTATTTTGAAAATCCCTAACTGGATACAAACCTTAGCTTTCGTTTTTCACTTAATTACTCAATTATTTTTATAAATGCAACTCGAAGAAGATAGAAAAGGTAATACTCTTATGATCTAGTGTAAATATTAAATGATTAAAAGTAAAAATCAAAGAAATTTGAAGAAGAAAAAAATGCAGAAAATGGCAGAGAAAACGTAAAGGAGAAAAAGAGAGGAGAGAAATCGAGTTTTAGAGATTTAGGAGGGGGATTTATATAATAAGTTATGAAAGGTCTAAAATACTCTTAAAACAATGAAGAAAAAAAAAATTTAGAATAAGGGAAAAAAATTATTATTTTATCATCCAATGTTTGTTTTCACTTTACTTGCTTCTTAACCTCAAGTTATTTCTTTCCTATTCGAGTAGCAAAAAGTGATTTATCAATCAAAAGTCTCAATCAGTGAAAATTTGACTCCGAATGTCTAGTATTCAAAAAGACTTAAAGTTAGAAAACCTCTTCTGAACTTGATCGTTTTTCAATGAAATTTTTTCAAATTTTATAATTTACCTCCATATTATTTAGTTTATGCATATATGACAAAAATAATAAAAATACCCTTAAATGGTAAAATGACCCAAATACTTCTATTTTAAAAATGATTGATATTATAACATAAGCTAATAAATTTGTATTATGGTGAATGAAAATTAGGTGTTGATATTTATAAATGATATCAATTAATTTTTCTTTTTTTCTTTTTTTCTTTTTTTGAGAAAATATGAGTAATGTAAACACTCACTCATTTTAGAATATTTCACTGTAAGTTTTATATAAGAATAAATTCGTTTGTAAGAATATTAAAACAATTCATTGACAGGATTTACTAACTCAATTGTACAATGGACTAAATACGAATGAACATGAAGTTTATCATTATTATTAAATTTATTCATCACTCCAGTAAAGTAAATTCAAAGTTTGCGGTCAATTATTTTATTGGAATTGATCAAATTAGACTCATTGATGAATATTGAAGAGAATATATAAAAGCGAATGTCAATTATTTCAATGGATAATTCTTTTTTTTTTTTTTTTTTTTATTAAAGTGGTTTAAGAATATAACAACTATTGGTTAATTAGACGTCATATATTTTAAGCCATTTAATAATTACTTGTGAAATCGTAGCTAGCTAGCTTCTAGTAAAACATTATATTCTTGCGGGTCACATTCAATAAGGTTACTACTTGCAATGCTGAAATGATAGTTGCCTAACCTAATTAATTAATTTATTAATTGAAGGTTTACTTCACCTACGATCAATTGACTCTCGAGGACTGACCAATTGACATCATTATCATTATAATCTTTTGAAAACCATTCAACTCAAGATATATAGATACATTTATGAATATTCATTCTATTGTTATACATAGGTAGCTAGGCGAGAAGATGCATGAATTAATTGACACATAATTATCAAATTAAGTTATAATTCCAAACATTGAATCTTGTATTATGGTACAATTAAAGGTCACTAGCTAAAGAAGAACAAGAAGAAGAGGATCAAGAGGAGAAAAGTTACATTGGGTCAAATGGAGGAGAACGATTAATTAAGAAATCAAACTTCTTCTTAAACTAGTGATATATTTAATAATTAAATGCAGTCGTGCTTGTTTTACATTATGATTGTTAAATATAAGTAGATGGGTAGATTGTATATGCATATTAATTATTAAATCAAAGCAGTGGATTTGTAGATAAATATTTCAACTTATTCATAATATTAAAAATCTTAGCTTGTATTTTATAAAATGTGAAAATTAGTATGTTACTATTATAAAGCTCATATATTAATTTTAATCATTGATTATACTAATTAATATGCACAATAATAATCCTAATATGCCGATTTTTATGTTAATTAAGATATAAGTAATAAAATACAAGTTGTAATCTTTATTATTATTCTTTGCTTATTTATTTAATTAAATAAAATATAATCATTTATAATAAGATATTGTTAGTATTACTTGTAAAAAATTTCCATGTATATAAAATTTTTAATTTGAAAAATATGATCGATTAAAATTTCTTAACTTTTTGTGGTTCATGTACATATAATTTGAAAAATATGGTCTTATCCTCAATGTCAACATCCTTGAATTCAAGAATCTTGAATATTTATTTTATTTTTCAAAAAAAGAATAATTAGAATTTTAATATTTCTTGTGGCCCCGAACCCTTCCCAATTGGTCGTTAAACGTCCTGCGTGACGCATGCATGCTTGACTTTTTCCTATTAATTTCTGAATTGGCGTCGTCTTCTTTACTTCTTTATAATTATATTATTAAACAATTTAATAATAAAATAATCAATAATTATAATTATAATAAGTTATTGAGAGGAGAGTATGGTCAAAAAGTGTTTCAAATTCAAGAGCATTTGAAATGAAACGTGTCGAAATTCTTTTCACATGATATTCCCATTTTTTTTTTATATTGCAGCCGAAATTGAAACAGTAGCTTAATAGTACTTGAGCCACCTCATTGATAAATTAAATATGATCTATAGATAGATATAAATATAAATGGAGAAAGAATTGTGTTACACATGAGGATTTCTAAACAAGCACGTTTATCTGTCTTTTAATTTTTATGGACGGAGGATATTGATTGCATTTCATTTCTCACCAAATTAAAATTAAATAGCATTCAATATTGTAAGTGATATAATATTTTTTAGAAATAATAATAATAAGAAAATATACATTTTTATTTATTATTATTAATTATTATATCTCATTTTCATGGTAACATACTGTTTAGCTCTCACTCATCTCATGCGTGACCTCTTGAAATGCAAAGAGAATTTCGTTTCTACTTTTAGAATCACGTTTTTTAATTTTAAAAAAGTTAATTTAATTTAGCCATGTAAATATCAATTAATTAATCAAGCATTGCATGAGGTATTATTAATTTTGGGCATAGCACAAACCCCCCAATTGAAAAATAACAAGTCCATTACAACAATATATATATATATATATGGACAGGGTTTTGAATTTGGTGAAAATAAAATTGAAATTTATAAAATTGTTTATAAATATTCCTATAATTTTACTTGTTGTATAAATTAAACATAAATTTTTAAATTAAATTTTATTTATATATATTCATTCTTTTTATTATATGAAAATTTGGATTTTGGGTCTTCATTATTTTTAACATACCCAAGGAATTCAATTGCATAATCTGGAATAAATTCAACTTGATGGAACCATAAAACTATACAATTTCAACTTAATAATACTACTCAAGTAAAGTAAAATTTCTAATTCACCCTTACACTCTTTGAAAAAAATGAGATAAGAAAAGCACAAAAGGAAAATGTTTTAAGGAAACTAAGATTGTGGGCTATAAAACTATGTGCTAATTCATTGGGCCTGGAACTAAAGGAAAAGTTTGGGCAAAATAGATTGTGGGCTGGGATGGAAGTTTCCAGTAATATTTTCACCCGACTTTTATTTTTAATGACACCTCATTTAATAAATAGTGTCGTAAAATTTATAATATTTTATAAATTAGTGGACATAATATAAAAAATAACTCTATTATATATTAAGAAAATATTTTTTAATTTTCTTAATTACAAAATATTTAAATAAAGTTAAATTATAGATAGTTTACTTATATTATTTTTTTAATAGTTAACCATATTGGAATATGAATAAATATTTATATTATAAATTAAAAATAATATAAAAACTACTTACTGTTATATATATTTTTTTAGAAAGTAAAATTTAAAACATGAAAAAAAAAACATTAAAGATTCTAAAACAAAACTTAAAATTTTAATGCAAATTTTTAAAAATTCAAAATTTAAAATATCTAATATAAAATTTAAAATATTTATGCAAAATTTAAAGTATATAAATTAACATTAATTAATAATATTATTTTATATATAATAATTTATTGAAAAATATATATATTTAATATAAATAATTTATTTAAAACACATAGCATAAAAATAAATTTACCAATACATTCGATATAATCCATCAATCCATACGATATGATATGACCTCCAAATCCAATTATTTCTAATTTGTTTTCTATCGCACTAATTTCATCTTTAAATTTAATGAAGCCATCTGTAAAGTTAAAATCCATCCTGTCTCTCGAGTCATAGCATAGTAAATCCAATTTTTTCTTGTTTGATTGTCTCGTGGAATCTGAGGCGGGCCCTCATACAAATTCAATGGAGGCGCCATCTGTAAAAGTTAGAGTCCTCTCTCAACTCATTAAAATAACAACAGTGTTACTTATCATTACAATAGTTAATAAATAGTTAAATGGATGAATGATAAATTCGTGGAGTACGTCCATTGAAATGAAATGACAATTGATTATATAGTTGAGAGGGATATAAAATTTTTTATTTAAAATTCTTTGTATATAAATTTATTTCATTTATTTGGGTTTAAATTTTACAAATAAAATTTTAAAGTTAAAATATGTATTATGAATAATTATAAGGAAATTTTATTGGGGTTTATTTGTATGGAAATAATTATTAAAGAAATAATTATAATTTATTAAAATTATAAGTGGTTTAATAGTTTTAATTTTAGGTGAAGCATAACTTGTAAGATTTGGTTAGTATAATTTGGTTATAAATTTTTCTCCTTAAAAATATTTCTATGGATGTATATGCTTGCTATTTTACTCAATCATACAAATTATGCGACAGAGTTTGCTACATGTCTTATATTTTCAAAAAAAGGATACAAATTAAAAAGAATAAATTTTGGATAAATAATATAATTATATTTAATTAACTGTCTTGTCAATTAGTTGGTATAAAAAATTTGTAGAAAGAATAAATTTTTAGTATTATTATAAATAAAAATAAAATTTTACACTATTAAAATAACTTATAACAGTGGTTATATTAATATTAAAACACTGAGTTTATATTTACGTAAAATAAGTGAGCATTGAAATACTTTGTGCCAAACAAAATTTCATGGAAGTGTTAAACAAAGTTTCATGGAACCGTTGATGCTTGATGGCTTAAAGCTGGGTTTCGGATTATGATGTGGGCATGCGGTGAATCTTAACCAAAACCTATATTCTACGAGTCCAAGGGTGCCATAAACAGCTAATGTCTACATTTTCCCTAAGTGCCCTACTTTTATTGGCCAAAATTTTCAATCATTTATTAAATTAAATTGAAACTATACATATAATTCTCGTTCCTTGGCCCTTGGAATCCCCAAACCACGTCAACTGATGGCTAAAGACAGCCAATTGGTTCACTTCACTCCCCTGTATCTCGCCCTCCAAACACCAATTTTCTTGCCAACAATCTTGTAATCGTCGACAAAATTTCAATTTCCTAGAAACCGAGACGACCATATTCTTAGAGTATTATTATTTGCATAACTTTCTTCTGTTCTGCAATAGAAAAATATTCGTCGATGTGAATTGAGTCAAATTTTGCCTTTTCCCCCTTGTTTTGCATGTTAAAATTTCAGATTATGGAAGACCAGCCAATGAAAATGGAGAAGGAAAATAGGGGTGTAAGAAATATTCTCTTTGGAAAGTATGAGATGGGTAGCATGTTAGGTCAAGGAACTTTTGCCAAGGTTTATTATGGGAAAAATCTTGCGACTCAAGATAGTGTAGCCATCAAAGTTATCAAGAAGGATCATGTCAAGAAAGAAGGTTTAATGGACAAAATTAAAACAGAAATTTCAGTCATGCGTTTGGTAAGACATCCGAATATTGTGGAATTGAAAGAAGTAATGGCTACAAAAACAAAGATTTTCTTTGTTATGGAGTATGTTAAAGGAGGAGAATTGTTTGAAAAAGTCGTTAAAGGAAAGTTCAAGGAAGATGCAGCAAGAAAGTATTTTCAACAGTTGATTAGTGCAGTTGACTATTGCCATAGTCGGGGTGTGTACCATCGTGATTTGAAGCCTGAGAATCTTCTGTTGGATGAAAATGAAAACTTGAAAGTTTCAGATTTTGGCCTTTCTGCCATACATGAGCAGGTTTGGAACGATGGTTTGCTTCACACACGATGTGGGACTCCAGCCTACGTTGCCCCTGAAATTCTGAGGAAGAAAGGGTATGATGGAGCAAAATCTGATATTTGGTCTTGTGGGGTTATTCTATTTGTTTTGCTTTCAGGATTTTTGCCATTCCGGAATGAAAATGTGATGAAGATGTTCACAAAAATTTTCGAGGCCGAGTTTCAGTTTCCACCATGGATTTCATCCGAGCCCAGGAAACTGATATCAAGAATTCTAGTTGCTGATCCTGAAAAGAGAATTACAGTTTCAGAAATAATGAAAAATCCCTGGTTTAACAAAGGTTTTAGTCGACCTAAGGCTATTTCTGTTGAACAATTGTCGCCTGTGGAGAACAGCAGTGAGAATGGAGAGATTGAATTGATTGGATCAAAGGTATCATCTCCCCGTTTTTATAATGCCTTTGAGTTCATATCATCTATGTCTTCTGGATTTGATCTCTCGAGTTTGTTTGAGAGTAAGAGGAAATCAGGCTCAATGTTCACATCAAAGTGTTCGACTTCATCTATCATTAGAAAGCTAGAGGCAGTAGCAAAGAAATTGAATTTTGGTGTGAGCATGGAGCAATTCAAGTTGAAAATGCAAGGAAAAGAGGAAGGAAGGAAGGGGAAATTGCTGCTGACGGCAGAGGTGTACGAGGTGGCACCAGAGTTGGCGGTGGTCGAATTCTCAAAATCCGCCGGAGACACTCTCGAGTACAAGAAGTTCTGTGAGGAAGATTTGAGGCCCGCCCTCGAAGACATTGTTTGGACCTGGCAAGGGGAAAGCAACTGTCCCCAACTGTAAGGTCGTTACCGAAGTCTTTAGACAGAACAGATATACCCATTGTATATAAATCTTATAACTTATTATTGCCTAAAATTGTTTAATTAAACATAAATATAACCTAAGTATGATGACTAGGAATGTTATAAAGAGTCGAGTTTTTCTTAGGAATAAATACAAAGTAGATATATATGCCTCAATTAAAAATTTTACTGCTTCTTAGGGATGTATGTTTTAAATTGTTCCTTTTGTTTTGAGAATGGTGTTGTAGTTGTTTGTCATTGCTTTATAGAGTGGATATTGTGGAGATGTATATATTCAAAGTGTAAATTGGTTCACGTATTTCAGTTTGGAATGAATGAATTGTTGTTTTTTTCGGTTTGTTGCATATGCATCTTATCTTAATATTTTTGTGGTAGTAATGACCCAAGCCATGGGTAATGGGTTGGTTGATGCAACTTATAAAGAATTTTTCTCTAGTGATACTTTGAGCCCTGTATCTTTAAACATCAACAATAACAAACCCACAATTGACAATTTGATTCATGTGAAAATTTTTTATATTTATACGTTTGTGTGAGTAATTTTTTACGAATATTTAGGACAGAATTCTCCCTCTTTAAAAACATATATTTATATTACACTTTAATTATAGTTGATTACAAAATTATCCGGATTGAATTTTATTTAGACTTAATTTCAATGTAGACACCACAAATACCTATAAAATTTAAGGAGCAAATTTCAAGAGGAAGAAAAAAAAATGGAGGTAATAAAGGATTATGGTTATAGGGTGGGATTAATATTAATGAAGGTAATGATATTATTTATTTATTATTTATTTTATTTGTGGGGAGTAGAGGACTGGAGGCAACTTTGTATTATATTTTTATTCTACTTTAAAATAAAAATAAAAATAAAAAAATATCACAATACAAAACAAGGGTTATATATTATATTATTAGATATACATAATATTGGCATAATTTGTTGTTACTTTTTTACGAATCATTCGATTATCATAAGAATATCTTCAAATAAGTAAATTTTAAAAAATAAAAAATAAAAAACAGAAAGCACGAGCATGATATCACGTATACATCTGGCAACCGAATCAAACATTCAAATAGAAATTAAACAAAATAATTAAGAACGAGAATTAAAAGTGCAAATTAATAATAATTTTTTATTTTAATTGAAAGAGGATTTAAATGCATCACGTAACTTGATAGAGAAACACCACGTGGATAACTCATAGATGCGTACTCCCATTACTTTTTAATTGACTTTTTGTAACGTTTTCATGGACTTTAATCATATAATTTATATGTAGCTTCATTGGATTTGCACGGTGGGTTATTTAAATTGGTACAAGTGTACCATTCTTATACATGATTGATGATGGATGATGGATGATGGATGATTCTTTTCTTTACGTCAAATTGAATAATATGCAAAGAAAATGATAATATGACTCATAAGTCAGGATACAGCACAATAATTATTTATAATATATATTTAGGCTTTATTTGATTTGATATTATGATATGATAATTTTTAAATATTAAATATTAATATAAAAATAAATGAGTTATATAAAAATTAGTGTTGTAAAATTCTTTTTTTTTTTTTAAATAAAATATATATTTTTAAGGAAAAAATAATAATACTAGTAAATTTTAACTATTATTTTAAAAAATAAAATAAATACATTAAAATGCTATAAATTTTGTGAATCACAATAATGAATGCTCTGGAATTGACTCTAAATTAATATTAATAATACTAACTATTTTAAAAATATATTCTAAATGATGTGATAAAATGAAGTGTGAAATATTCATTAAATAGCACCCGTTACGTTCACCCAAGTGATTTTATTTTGAGAGGCATTTGTGCTGGTCCTGAATTTAAATTTTTTGAAGTGCATTCAAATGTAAGAATTTGGTATAGCCGAGATTTTATTTTGTATTTGATACCACTGCAGTGTGATCCCTGTACATGATCTTAATTAATTCAGGACAGGTGCCATATGATCTGCGGACACGTACCTCAAAAAATGAGTGCCTGACCCGTGTATGGCCAGCCACTGTAGTGTGAGTATAAGAGTTTTTTCGTCATTAAAAGAAAAAAATTCATTAAATAATATATTTTATAATTTTTAAAGTTATTAATTATTCAATAAATATATACTACTAAATATTAAAAGTCAAAACTCAACGTCTGAGACCAAGACTCGAAGCCAGTAAGCATGATTCGTGTGCACTCAGTTAGGCCAGGATTCAATACCCGGTATTCACTTTACCACCGCTGGGACCAGGAGGAATTTTATATAATTCAATTAAGAGGGCAGGATACAGTTGGAACACTGACGGGATACGTTATTTGAACACATAGAAGAATGTAATTGAAAAAATAGACGTTACCAACACTCACCGGCTCTATAGTGATCGGAAGGAACTACGGCTGTTAAAGGGACAGGCAGTTGGCAGGCAGGCCTATTTAATTCACTAATTAAATAAATTGAGTTTAAAAAAATTAATCCATTTAATATGTGGGCTGATTTGATGAGCCCATTTGCCTTGCGAGTTAAACAGGTTAGACAACTTAATTAACGAATTAACTTATTTATTTTAAAAAAATTATATAATATAAATATATATTAAATATTAAATATATTATTTTATAATTTTAAATATTTAATTTAAAAATTATAAAATTTAAAATAAATTTATTAATAATAATAAATTATTTTAAATAATATTAAAATCAATTTATAGACCGGCCATATTAGGACTAATAAGATGCCAGCCACATAATAAATGGGTTAACCCGAATCGATCTAGTTAAAGCCAATTTGTAGTGGGCCTTGTCAGCTCGTTTGATAAGTATAGAAGGAACCATTTTTTTCTTTTACCTATACATCTATATATCTTAATATATTATACAATATAATTTTAAAATATAATATATTATACAATGTAAAACTTAAAGCTTGATTTTAAATTTGCGCTATTTAAATTCAAAATCTTTCAAGCCCAAACAATTGTCAAGGGGTGAAATTGACTTTGGCATGGCAACGGGAGAAAGAGACAAAACTTGGGCAAGCCCTTTCTCTATTAGTTGGCAAGGTGCTAAATCCTAGTTGTTGAAAACCAACTTTTATTGGGATGTTAATTCTCTACTGTTAAATAGTTGGGATAAAAATATATTTGTATTGTAAAGCATATTAGAATTTTAAAATTATATTATACAATATATTAATGTATTAATACATTAATATACTCTATTCAATCCTCTTTTGCTCAACGATTTTTTATTGATAACAAATCTTATCAATTTATACTAGACCTTAATTTGAGATAAAAATTTGGTGCAAGAAATTCCTTTATTTTTTTCTAGAAAACTAACAAAGCTATTTTTAAATATGAACCCAGCCAAATTGGCAATTTAAAATGTTATTATAATAATTTATTAAGAAAAGGGCATACAATTTCATGTTTTACCCCAAGTGGACTACAAAAAGACTTGTTATCTTTAGATATTGCAATGGTATAATTATTATAATAAGAGGAGCTTCAAAAGTGAATATATTGACAAGTCATTTTATACTTTAACAGATGGAAAAATAGGTTTTATTAATAGAAAACTAAACTAGTATTTGATTATGTTAAAAGTATATAGTTAGAAAATTATTGGGAAATAATCAAAATTGACCACTATATAAAGTTTGAATTCAAAATTATCCACTGTTTAAAGTTTTAATCAATAATAACCCATATTACTGTTTTTAGACAAAAATACCCTCAATTAAAAAATATTTAGAATAAAATTTATCTTTATTCAACTATTGTTTCACATCAACTTATCCTCGAATTCTCTTAATCTACCGGCACATATCAAAAATTTAAAGAATAAGTTGAGGTTTATTTTTTAATTTCGGCAAATATATTAATTATTATTGATACATTGTATTTGAAGATAAATTATTGTTGTTGATGAGTTCTGATGAACGTGAATGAGAATTAATAAACTAAAATAAAGAATAACAATTTAATTTGAGTTTATTATTGACAAATTAATTGAATATGTTTGCTTGTGAAAAATTAGGAAGGGTTATTAAGAGAAAATAAACGTGAAAAAATTATGCTGGTAAAAAGTATATATAGAGTGCCAAAGAATTTTTGTGAGTGCAATGCAAACTCGATAGTGCACGCACTTTCGAGTGTGAATTTGAAGGTTTTAGTTTTTAAAAATCTTGAAAAAAATGTATAATTATTTGAACTAATGATCAATATATTATT
>JAWDEX010000011.1:4467370-4484673 GCA_035221805.1 Trichilia hirta | reverse complement strand
TGGATACCATTGGAGGCTTGGGGGAGACTTCAAGCTTGGTGGAGAAAGCATTTAAGGTAAGTATTACATTAAATCTTGAGTAAATGACATGCTAAATTTGTTAGTGTGTTAATATGCATAAAATGTAAATAATTGATCCTTTAGGTTTTGCATAAAAATCTTCCTTCATTTTCTTCAACGAGTGTTATTATAATATATGAGGCAGACAATCATTCATATTCTTTACGAAAACCAACTTCACTATACATAGTATTTAATTATGAATATTATAATACTAACAGAAAACAAATACTTGCTAAACTGCTTTAAGTATGATTATTTTAATATGCCTAGAATGCAATGAAAACTTTCTTTGTCTTTTATGCAACTGAATTTGTCTTCTCTTTCACTATCATCTCCTTTGCTATAGCCTTCTTCCCTTTCGTTGTAACCTTGGCCTTCTTATTACCAGCAACTTGCTTTGTCAATAGATTGCATAATGATTGCAACATGTATGTTTAAGATACAAAACCCTATTGATATCGATTAAATTCATCTAAATCATCAATAATCTATAATAGCCATATACTAGAATTATATTGGTATCCTCTCCTAAAAATTATATGCTTGAATAATAAGTATAGTTACAGCTTGAACACATCAAGGTCATATATTGTACTGAAGTCAAGCTAATTGTAAATTTACTTGATCATTTCCAATTTAATCACAAGTCTTCCACCAAAATACAGTTTCTTAGATGCTCATTCTATGATTCAATGTTTTGATATGTGCAAAATTTTAACTTCTAATGAATGCAAACTCTGTTTGACTAAATCTAATAAGACTACCTTAGGCAACAAACTGCATTATATCCTCTAAATCAGGGCTAGTTTCAACTTTCGTAAAAGTATATAATATATCAAGTTTTTTGAAAATGAGAGATTTGACTATATGTCAAAAAAATAACCTAAGCATATTTGTCTGAATAATATTGGTTGCCTCATTGTCAACTTCTTTCCTATCACTCTAATAATATATAAATGTCACACTAACTTCAAAGTGCTCCTTCTCACTTGTCTTCAATATAAACATTTGTACCTATTAATAATATATTTATATTTCATAATATTTCAATAACAAAAAAAAAAAAAAAAAAATTCAATCAACAAATCACCCATAAGTAAAAATTACCAAAATTAAAAATAAAATGAATCCTCATATGAATTACACAATATTATTATATTAATTTGTATAAATATTTATCTTTCAGCGTTATTTTCAAATATTTCATAATATGTAAACTCATATTACAAATTATTTTAGAAAAAAATTAGAAAAAATAACAAATAATAAGTAAACATATCACTTAATTAACATCAATTCTAATTAATTAAAATCGTATCACTTATATGATAGAAAGTTTGCCAACAAATGGATTGTTTGAGCTAATTGTTATTTAATTTTGATAACAACTTTTAATAATTTTTTAATTAAATAATATTTTATAATTTTTAGTTAAATAATTTTAATACTTTATAATTAAATATAATCTAAATATATTATTATTTATTTAATATTGTCTAAATAAATTTTTAATTAAATATTGTCTAAATATTATTCTAAAATAATAAAAAAAATTTTATATACAGATAAAACACACTTTCAAATGTGTGTTTGCACACTTTCAAGTGTGTGTGACAATTTACACATTCAAAAGTGTGTTACTTTTTAGTCTGCACTTAAAAGTAATACCTTGCACTCAGATCCTTCCAAGTGCTATATTCAACAATTAAATCTACTCAAAATTGACAATAATTCAACTCAGGTACACCAACCATTTTTTCAAATACAGCATACTTTCAAGTGTGTGTGACAATTCACACCCTGAAAAGTGTGTTTGATACACTTTCGAGTGCATTCAAAAGTAAGACCTTGCACTTGAAAGTGTACTCCAAACACATTTCACATTTCACACTTATATTCAATAATTAAATCAAATTAAAATTGAAAACTATTCAATTCAAGAATACTAACCATTTTTTAAAACACAATTGACAATACCCATTTAATCTAACTATATTACCCATTTTTCAACTGCACAATTGGAATACCCATTCAATCCCATTTTTCAACAAAAATCTATTTTGAAATAAAATGCATAAATAATAACTAACATACAGAGGAAAATTGAAAACCAACCTCAAATGTGATCGTCGAACTTTTGTTCATTGGTAATATGTTTGAGAGAAATCGGTAGGGTACTTGGTAGGTAAAGTGCAAATGTGAAATTGAGTTAAAACATTAGAATTTAAGAAAGAGAGAAGGGTAAAATGAAAATATGAATAATTTAGTTCACAAAATATTAATATGGAAGCAATTTAACTTGAAAATACTAAAGGTGATTGTTTTCGAATTATTAGTATTATTATTAGTATTATAACAGTGATAATTTATTTAACCCCCAAAATAAAATTAATGTTGTTGGTCTGTAATGAGAAGAGTATATGTTGGTTAAGCCTCTTTCTTATATTAATTTTTTTTAATTATTATATTCCTAATCTATTTTATACGATATTTGAATTCAATTAGAAAATCGAACACAAAAATCTATTAAACTATTTAACTATAGTTCTTAAAGGTCTCTTACATTTTTTTGGGATGATGAAAAAACTCCTATACTCAACCATTACTACGGCGGTCGGCCATACACGGGCCAGGCACTCATCCTTTTGGGGTCTGTGTCTACAGATCACACAGCATCTGTCTTGAATCAATTAAGATCATATACAAGGATTACACTGCAGTGGTACCAAGTTCAAGATAAAATTCCGATACCAAGTTTAAGATAAAATCCCGACTGCACCATACTCTTACACCTGAATGTACTCCAAAAAATTTAAACTAAGGACCAACACAAATGGCCCTCCAAGATGGAACCGTTCGGCTGCACCTACTGGGTGCAAAGGTCTCTTACATTGCTCTTATATATATCCATTTTTTGAAAGTGATTTCAACAGTTGTTTCTTCCTTATAGGAAAGGAAGACTAATGATGCAACTCAAACTTGGTATTAATTGAAAAATGAATTTCTAAAATTTATAATTCATCAATGATTCACAATAATAAAAAGTCTACAAGCAAATTGAATTTATCAAAAAAAAAAAAAATTATTTTGGAATTATTGAATTAACATAACCACAATATTTACAAAATATAAGTATAAATATAATATAGAATATTTTAGAAGGGTACATATACGCCAAGATGTCAATTTTAGAATATTTTATTTTATTAAATTAAATAATTTTACGTTTTATATTAAAATATTTTCTAAAATACAAACAAACCTATCATTCGAATTTCGATTTCAACAAAACTTAGGTTTCAATCACCCTCAAACTTAAAAAAAAAAAACAAAAAAAAAACAAGCAAATGTCTCTTTAGTCTAATTTGGCTAGATTTAAGATATTATTTACTAAATTCCAAATCGTTAGGCAAATAATTTACGACACCTCTCCATTATTTTCTATTAAATGTTTTTAAAATTATAAACATCAGGGTAATTAACTATAGATTTTAATTAACTACAAATATGAAAACCTTCCTTTCAAAGGGTAAACCAACCTACACTTAACTACCCCATTCTAAAGGTCGAAATCATTCTTATAATCTTGTTTATTCTACTTTAATTAAAATTAATTGACTCAAATAATAATATTTCAACTAACCCAAGTATAAGAGTTGGTCTTCATTAATGAAAGTAATTTTAAATCAATCAACCTTTTTTATTAGTGTTCGATAATGAAAATAGACAAATTTTATTCATTTTTTGACCTTAAATTATATATTTAATTAAAATTTAAAAAAAAAAAAATTGTTCCCGCATACAAGTGCAACATCCAATGATAATGATGATTATATATTCCTTTTCCTCTAAAAAAACTTCAAAAACTAATATCTCTTCATTATTTAGTAACGTACCCCACTATGTATCATAATTACTCAAACGTTACTTTCTCCCAAAAATAAATTCAAAATTTTTATAATATGATCAAAATATGAATCCAACAGATTTGCAATCTTGCAATTTTAACCAACTTCAAACCCTATTATTTACAATTCCATTTATATACCTATGTAATACCAACCTAGTGCAAATTAAAAATTCCGGTGTGGCACGACCTGCCGCCGGTAGTGCCCATAAACAGAAGATTCTCATTCTCTTATATCAGATTTGAACTCATAATTTAAACATAAACATAATTTTTTTAATTATAATTTCTAAATTTTAATCAATCTTTTTCTGGGTTTGAGATGATTTACTTGATTTTGATGTGAGTTGAAAACGACCCAACTATCCATTTTATCAACAAAGATTTTCCATATATATATATATATATATATCATAATCCAAGCTCTGGTTTTGAGTTATTGTTTTCTGTAAAATAAAATGTTGTGTCGAAAAAATTCAAGCTTTGAGGACAGAGGATCTTTGCCAGTGTATCTCAACGTGTATGATCTAACACCCTTCAATGGTTATGCATATTGGCTTGGTCTTGGAGTTTATCATTCTGGTGTTCAAGGTTAGTTTCTGTTTTGAAGTATAATCAGAAATCTTGTTAAATTCTTTTCTGGGTTTGTTTTAGATCTGGTTTTGAGCTTGTTAGAGCAATTGTTGTTGTTTATGGTAAACTTTTGAAGTGTTGTATTGCTTCTGTTTCTGTTAAATAGCTAAGAAGTTGGATCTGATTGTATTTAAGTTAGTCAATTCAGTGTCTCAAACTTGTTCTGTTTGGTTCATGAGGATGTGCAAGGCAAATAATTAAGTTCAAGTTTTGAACTTTTGATGCATTCTGTGATTTTGGTTTGTGGGCAGCAAACATTTGATGGAAATAAGGTAGTTCAGAAAATCTGTATTACATTCTGGGTTTCTCACTGATTTCAGTTCATGGAGTTGAATATGCATTTGGAGCTCACGAATATCCGACGACCGGAATCTTCGAGGGAGAGCCGAAACAGTGTGAAGGATTTACATTTAGGAAGGCTATTTTAATTGGAAAAACTGATATGGGACCTTCGCAAGTGAGGGCAGTGATGGAGGGTCTAGCAGATGATTATAGAGGAAACGCTTATAATTTAATCACCAAGAACTGTAATCATTTCTGCAATGATGCTTGTGTTCGACTCACTGGAAATCCAATACCCAGTTGGGTCAATCGCCTCGCCAGAATCGGTAAGGCCAAGTTTTACTGCCAATTATTTTTGTTTTGGAAAATCGGTTGTTTGATAGAATTGGAAGAAGAAAAATTGAATCATGGTTTGATTTACAGTTAATTAATTTAATACTGTCTTGTAAAGTGGTCTATGTTGATTAATATGCTGTTGAAATGAGCAAAATACGAAGATTCATGTCCTGAGTGATAGAATTAAACCGATGAATTTTGCTTCCATATGTCAAAATGAAACTGTTTCCTTGTTGATGCTTTGATTCAATTGTCAAAATCTTTTGGAGTGGTACGAGAGGTTCATGGTTTAAATCCCCGTCAACACCTAAAATGGGAAGCATTTGCATTTAAGTAAATTTTGAAATATTTTATTTTAAATTTTCTTTAAAATTTCTGGTTTCTAATGGATTCTTTCTTTTAACATTAAATTATGGTTGTCATTCTTGGTTTGATTTTGATTCAGAAAATGATGGTATGCAGTGCTCTTAATTTATGATATATTTTGCAGGTTTTTTGATCCATTGTGTTCTTCCGCCAACTTTAAATTCAACCATAGTTCGGCACCATAGAATAGAAGATAAGGTAGATGAAGGGGAGAAGAAGAAATTGACAAGCGAATCAAACAGGTTCATATCTTCTAACTCTACTTCATCTCCATTATCTTCACCTCCTGGCACTCAAGTGCGCGGTAGAAGTAGAACTAGAACCAGACGATCACTCACTCCATCTTCACCATTGTTTCTTGGTTCTTCATCATCTTGATGATCAAAATGTTCTTACTGAGCCATTTTCCTCATTTTTTTGAAATTGTTCATTGGAAGGCAGCAAAAGGAAAATTCATTCTTTCTTTCGATTTTATGAGACTAACGTTCTATCTAGAGAACGTTTTAGGCATGCTGCAAATGTTGTATATGTGTATGCCTTTTTTCTTCTGTTTCGTCTGTTTTGCAGTGTTGTTCTTCTGCAATTTTTTCAATTCAACCTTATTTTCTGTAACAAGCTATTGCCTTTGCAAATTTTGTGTACTATTGCATTTTGAATAATACGTAAACTCGAATTTCCTGGTTATTAAGATTGTAGGGGTTTGACATGAATCACTAATCTAGGCCTTGTAACATAATAAAGGTCAAAAAGTTTAAGTACTGTACAATCCCATTCGGTGAAAAGATTGAAGTCGATATAAAGTGGTAGAGTGTGAAAGTCAAAAATTATGTAAGCTTCTGTAGAAATGGAAGTGATGCTCTGAAAATGATAATCCCTAGTAATAATTTTTCTCATGGCTTAACTTCTTTCAGAATTTTCCTGAGAAAAAGTTGAATGCCATGACTGGGAATAATCTCTTTATTCTTTAACCTGTTTTCTTTATGTCTGCTATCCACTTTTCTCGGTTCCTCTTGTTTAATTTAGATATTATGATTATGTGGAAAAGGGCATAAGACGGCCGCTTTCTATCAATGGTTCTTGTGTTATAAAATATTGAGCTTTCTTCTTTCGGTTCCATTGACAACAAACAGCCAGGTCCAATTCCTTTGACCTTTGCTATTTTAAAGGACTTAATTATGCCGCTCAAACTCTTTATATGACCAAACTATTTGGAATGGTGAATTTTAAAGAGAGATTCAAAGTTGAGGTGCAATAATTTTTGATCTACACTTCTTGTCGACATGAAATTGCCAACAAAAACAATATAATATAAGTGGGCCATTTTAGTGCCAAGTAAAAATAAATATTTTCTAGACTTGACGTATAATAAATTTTATATTTGAATAATAAAATTAAGTAGGAGAATGTTAATCACAAATATGATCTCAATTTCGCTGTTGGATGGACTAATAAAATTTGAATTGGCAAGTAAGCACGTTTTGAGCTTGAATGAATATAATTTTTTGAGTTCAATTTTCGTATTACAAGTAGGGTAAGAGGCATTATACTAGAGAAATCTCGTTTTCAACGTGTTTGTATGTGTCCTAACAAAACTACCTTGGTTAATAAAACAAGAGGAAAAGCCTAAATTTAAAATCGTGATACATGCTCAGAACGTAGTGCATATCAATATAATTGCAAACATTGTTCCAAATCAGATGTTTCCAGCAAGTCATACGATTTGCTTTTTCATATTCTAACCAATGGTGCCATTGGAAGTTCAAATTATTTTCATGTTCTAACCAATGGTGCCATTTGAAGTTCAAATTATTTCACATTCATCGAGGAGAAAGTCTTATGTGAGTCTATCTCACCTTGTCAACAATGGTACAAACTTATTTGATGATATTAGCCTAGTTTTTGATGAGACCAACGTAACAGAGGTGAAACTCGTATAGCCTTTACGATCTGTCAAATCGATCTCACCCAAGAAGACGTATCAACATGTGATTGATCCGTCTCACTAAGCAAACGGTGAGACAAACCCACCTAAAATTATCTTGATTGAGAGAGAATGCGAAGTAATTACAATAGTAGGGGCAATTGACTGCAATAGTTAAGGTCACGTCACTGTGCATAATAATCACCATAGATCATCAACGTTTAGGCGCATATTTGCATTCAGTAATTTCATCCCACAAACACCATAACTTCAGAGTTAGAACAGAAATCACAGCACTTCATATTAAACATCACTAGCATCTTTTACCGAATGCAATTGCAAAGACAAAACTATATTTCTAAAATACCATATCACAGTCATATGGATGTTCTCTAGTTGCCATATAGTTGTGCCGGATTGATAATCGCAGCAGAAAGTTTGTCTGGCATAAATGAACAAAGGCAAAGCAGCTATTGTGAAAAACAATGAAAAAGAGAAAAAAAGATCAAAGAACTATATTAGCACTAGTGGAATTAAATGAAAACACTCATTGATGGTAGGAACAGTGGTTACTCAAAAGGTAAATGACATAAATAGCTGGGTTGGCTTGCTTTGTATGCTTCGAGGGCAAAACTAAATAATATTTAATAATACCTACTTTCATCCTATAACAGCTGTAGCTTCAAAGCCACCACACACAATACTAAATGGGCTCTACATAAAATATAACCGAAAAAAAAAATCACATCGTGATATATATCCAGAGTCTGGTCAAACATAAAATAGCAAACATCAATTAACACCGCAATTATTTGCTATGAGTTGTTAAAAGGTTGCCACAGTTTTGATGATGAAAGAACCAAGAACAACCAGCATTGAGAGTGTTTCAAGCATATCCACATAATTTAAGGTTGATGAGTTTGGGGATGAGCTTTATCTTCAGACAATGAAATAAATACAAAATTTGTATGGAAAAACAGAACATAGCTGGAGTGAGGTTGTTTTGTGTATTTTCAAATAGTCCTGCAAATAGATCAATTACAATAGAAAGTATCAAAGAATGAAGCACTTGCGCTTGGATAAAATGTAAAATAATTTCGAAGCAAGTAATTGTAGAATAAAAATTCAACACCACCTACTTCAGTAAAAATTCTCAGTTAACAGCTGAGAATTGGGTCTGTCAAAAGAAGCAGAGTTTATGCCTGCTTATCTTTCATCCATTCTACAAAATTGTCCAGGACCAATGGCCAAGCAAGGTTTGGATCGTAATTATCAAAGTCTGGGAAGCTTATCTGCCAATGGAGGAAGAAATCATCAGAGATCAAAGTACAATATATGGTGTTAAAAATGCAAAAAAGCAAGGGTATTTTTTTGTGAATCCAATACAAAGGAGCAAGTAGCATCCTAGACAAAACAAAAGTAAAGCTCATCTCCTCAGTGTTTTTTTCGCTGTTTACCTCAAGGACAATCTAATTTCACCACATGTTATTTGTCCCTAACGCTAATATCTTTATACACATTATACATGAAGAAATCTTGTGAATAACAAAACTCTCGTAAAAAATAACTGTGATCACAACTGGCTTCCTTCCACCACCTGGCCCTTCATAAAACCCTCCAAAAGGTGGGGCCTCATTTGCTATCATAGCTTCATGTTTAGAAGTGCCATAGGAACCTGGCAACAAACATGATTACAAGGCTGTGTTTACTTATGCAGATTAAGGAATACTTTCCTTGAGCCAAACTCCAAGCAGAGTATGGAAAATAAATATTATTTTATTCACATCAACATGCATGTGTACTCATAAGAAAAAGCAAAATTATTGAAAAAAAATGATCTTTTCTCAATATGGCTGATCCTAAGTTCATCACGCGTTTTAAACTATTAGTTGATGAGAAAACAGCTAAACATGATAATTAATAGCAATAGATTACAAAGCAGGGAGTAGACTAAGAAAATACCTCATTGCAGAACCGGAAAAATCCCATCCACTGATCCAAGTTTATGACCTTATAATCAGTCTGAACCTGCATTCAGAACACAACCATTCTATGATAAATATTCACTATTGTCAATATTTTACCAGCCGTGGAAGATAGTAGAAAGGAATTAGCATTATGCATGATGAACTTGTTTACCCCATGCTAATGAAGTTGTCTAGGTTACTAATGCATAAAACTGCAGTAAGGTGAAAAAAGAACATTTCAAGTCATCAATTGAGCTCCACTTTCCACACAAAACATGGAAGTAGTTGAACAATGCAGCATGTAAGCTAATAGACCAGAGGTATGTTGAAGTCATAACAATAAATTAATATTTTAAAAAATTAATGAAAAAAAATTATCATGCTGGTAGCTAAAATAAGAATGTGATCAAACCTTCAGAAAAACATGAGATGCTGGGGTATAAACTCAAAGTATCCATCAATTGCATTCAGTTGCGTATCTGAAGATATACAATAAATATAGCCACTCACCTTCAGATACTCAATAAAATAGTCAACCTGGGCTCGGAATTGGGATCCTAAAACAAGATCCAGTAATTCACAGACGCTCTCTATGTCTACACTCTTCTGTTTCTCCTCTGAGAGAAAATATCATAAAACAAAATGAACACAAAAAAGGAAGCAAAACAGGTAATTTCTTAATTCTAACTCCATGTAGCTTTAATATTGTGATACCTGTCAAGCAATACTGGAATGCATAAGAATAGAAATCTGCAAAGTTTGATGGCCTCCTGACCTTTCAAAGACAAAAAGAAAATATTAGTACGCCTACAACACTATACAACACAATTAAGCATCATATACACAAAATGAGCCCCTCAAATTAGCAAGTTCTCAGAGATGAAGGTGGATAATATATTTTACCTCTTTCTCCAACTCAGGAAGGGCCTTCTTTAATTTATGTACAGTGTCAGCTCTCAGTCCTCTGAGGCCTCGTCTCCATTCCCCCTATAAAGAGAAAAAATGTTGTAACACCAAAAATCACACAAGAATTCACAACATAGTGGGAAAAAAAAAGAAACATATCTCTATCAATAACATTACCAGTTATTCAATATGACATCTACAATTTTGGACATGCTCAATAATGAAGTACTAAATGACAGACGGAATGGACATGCTCAATAATGAAGTACTAAATGACAGATGGAAGACAAGTATAAAGGTTTGAGAGATATTTCCCTTTCTGTGTGCATAGAAGACTAATAATACCATTTTCGAACAGAATAAATATCAAACAGGAGAAACTAGTCTGACAATATACATTTTTTCCAGCAATTACAAAGCCCATTTACAAATGAGGATGCAGACACACAAGCACCAGCAAACCTTACCCAACTTGGACAGCAATTAAATCCACATGTATGTCTTGTGTAAGAGCAAGATACATGAGAGTAAAGCCTTGGAAACAGACAGATCATGAGAAATACTGATGCTAGGATTTCAGCAGGTCTTCTCATAGGACCAACCTAGACAATAGCATTACTTCTGCATAGTAGACAACAAAAAAAATAATTTCATCCAACGTGAATACAACTTAAAAGGACTTGTCCTTGCACTGGAAACATACACAAAGAGAGGAAAACTGTATCTCGGAATTCATATTCTTCCCAAAGATATCCTTTTGCACTTCAAATTTTGAGGTCTTATCTTGAGAGCATTAACTGTTTTATCATTCTCAATTTTTCCACAGTAACAAATATGGTGTTGCTATCTTTCTAAGAGGGACTCACACTTTTCAAAGTGTCTATGGGCCTTGGGGTGGCAATTTCAACAGAATCTACAAACACATATCAACCCAAACATTAAGCTGGGAATGGAACTGATTTTTACCAGTACAAATTATTAAATAAGTGATGAGTACAATTGTATAAATAAAGGATGCAAAGTCAAATAACAATTCTATTTATTATGGTAAAATAGAAGGAAGAAACAGTAAAGAAGGCAACAGAATTCAAAGATCAATGTTCCTTACCAGAGTAAAATACCCCTGCTTTTCAGCTTTCATTTTCCTGATATGCATAGTCGGTCAGTTTTAGTATATAAGCTTGATGCTCAAAAGTTAAACAGTGAGGTATGAAATGGCTATCTGTGACTTACCAGGCAAGCATCAAGATCCTAACATCAGTATGATTAACTTCCAAATCTGAACAAAGACTTTCGATTCCTTCGGGGCTGTTCAAAGAGTATATATAAGATCATCAATTATTCGCGAATCCTTCAAAATTTAGCTTCAGAAAAAGAAAAAATACGATATTATGAATGATATAAATTGGCAGACTTTAATACACAGTCCACCTTACTTACACTTATTTAGGTAGTCATAATCTGCTAAATTATGTAGAGCATAGTGTTCTTTTAATTACAATTTCAATGGAAAACCACATATTTTTCCGAAGGTAGTGATTTTATCCACTTTTTTGGACAGCAGTTAAATTTATCTCTGTTTATCACTTACAGTTCAGAGCACAATTATTCTCTCTGAAGCTATCATACTTACCAAGACAATCACAATAATAACTGCCCAAGAACCAATCAACAATTCCATGATTTTTTCATGGAAAACATCAGATGTGGAAGCTTTTTCTCAAGGAGGTGCTCCAGGTCCAGTGAATATCACTCATTCAACTGTTTATCGGTGGTGGTAGACAATCGATTTGCCCACAAATGAGGTTCTTTGTAGCCCCTTTCAGCAAGTTTATCGTTTATAAAGCAATTATAATGATAGTAAGCCAATCTTTGTGCAATTTATGGCAAATTAAGTCCTTGGGTAAGGGGCCACTTACCTTTTTCCACAAAAAAAGGTCTTAAATTTAAATCCACATCTGATCATGCAAATAAAACATAAGACTGCCTAAATTGCAGAAAATTTTAATGTAAATAACAGTGCCATGAAAGCCACTTTCATAGAATAACATATGCTTACTCAATCATGCCAGAAGACTTATTCGCATAGGTATAAAACAGGGTATCGGATCGTTCCATCTCTTTCGAAGATGCTTTACTCGAGGCTGAAAAAATGAAATTCAAGACAGATACAACAATCTACCGACAATTCAAATACAGCTTACTAAAACAAAATACATAAAGAAAAAAACGTTAAAAGCATGTGAACAACAATTCATCAGCTAAGAAAATTAAAATCTCAACTTCCAATAAGGAAACAAAGAAGCCAGAATTTTAATTAAGCTCTACGATTGGAGAATTTCATGATGAGCTAGCTTCAGAATATTCAAAATTGAATCGTAATCCTTAATCGGTGCACACAGTAGCTTATAAATGAAAATTTGACATAATTAAACGCGCTTTCACAAAATCGGAATCTTATACGCACATCTTTTGCATTGTTTGGCCTCAAACTAAAAAGAAAAAAGAAAAAAAAAAACAGTATAGATTCTTACAATCCAGACAACCTTATATTGAATCAGAAATGAAACGATCAAGATTTGACAGGACAATCACAATCAAAGCCAAAAAAATAAAAAAATTAAATTGAATAATATAAGGAAAAGGAAGAAAGAAAGCCTACCAGAGCGAAAGAGATCCGTGGCTTCGGATGAATTAGTTTGACCCGTTTTTCTCGATACAGAACGACGCATCTTCATCAACAACATGAGATATGAAATAGATTAATTACAATGTCTTTTTCTATTTTCAAAATAATAAACAATTAAAAGATAATTATATGAAAAAAAAAAAAAAGCATAAACATAGAAGGAGCGAAACGAAATGAAATGAAAGCTTTTAGAATTACAATTTGCAAAAGAAGAATCTCCGAAGAGTGAGCGAACGAAGAATCTTCGTCGCTCCGAAAAGCTGCTGCTACTGGCTCACTGGTTTGCAGCGCCAATTTCTAGGAAGAGTTTTATTGATTATTTTTAATTTTATTTATTTAATCTGTAATTTTTATTGAGGAAGTTTTTTGATTGGTTGGTTTTTGTATTATGCTACAGTTGTACTCACAAAACAAAATCTATGGAGTTCTGTTTTCACGTGTGAACTGTCGTCCCTTCTCAAATACGATGTTTCATCTGAGTCTCTGGAATTTATTTATTTGCTTTTTCAATTAACATATTTCCCATAAATAATGACTTTTAAAAAGTAAAATTTGTAGTTCAGTTAATATAAGATTAATTTATTTTTATAAAACTCAATCTTATTTATTTATTTTTGTTATAAATGGTTGATGAGTTGTAATGGCTAAAGAGGAATGCGGTGATATCTTAGAGCATGTGACTAAATTGAATGTACATTGAGCATTAAGCATGTAACTAAATTGAATGTATATTATTTATAAAAATATCTAACCGATCACTTAATTTTTTATACCAGCCATGGTTAAGGACATCCTCCTTAATAGAGAAGATAAGGAAGAATAGAATGAAAGAGAAAGAATAAATGGATTATAGTCGTAAGCTAAGTTTAAGAACCTCATAATTCATTCATAGATGTCTCCTGCATTCAGACAGACTCTAGAGGAGAGGTTACGAACCCGAGGTAGAAACAACCTTAACTAGTACCTAATATAAAGACAAGTTTTTAACACATAGTAGCGAAAACAAAAAGCAAAGTCATGGGCTTACTGTGGTTATTGTTCGATTTGGTTGGATTTTTATCATAATCGAAACGAATCAAATCAAATAATTTTTGTTTTAAATTTTTAAACTGAAAAAATCAAAGAGAATGAGGGAAAACGAGCCAAACCAAAAGGGTTCAGTTTGGTTTCTAAGTTTTTCTCATTTTTTAAAAAAATTTTTAAAAATTAATTTAATTTGTTATTAGTTTAATATTTTAAAAAATCAATCAATCATAGTATGTCACATGTTATCCTTTTTATTTTTCAATTTTTTTTTTTTTTTTTGTTTTCAATTCAGTTTTTTATTTTTAAAAATTAAATAGAAAATAATTAGTTTTTACCAATAAAATTGTAAAAAAACTAATCTTTTCAATTTTATTCGATTCTATTTATTCGTTTTTTAATTATTTTTTTTTATTTATCCGTAGATGAGCTTAAAGCTCAGACCAAATTATCTCAAATTTCAAAAGAGTACAATTAGGGTTTCAATAGCAAATAAGATATCATCCAACTCGATAAAAGAAAATAACTTAATTCAAACAAGAAATAGAAGAGAAACGCTCGATTATCAATAATTTACAGACAGAAGTCAAGCCAGTGGAGTGGAAAGACAATTAGGGAATAAAGTTGACAACATATTGGTTAGGAAGAGCAAGCTAGAAGGGTAGGAGATAAAGCGAAGAAAATGTAAACAGTATTCGCGAAAGACTTTTTTTCTAATATTAGCGAAACAGGCTTCTAATGGCCTATGAATACTGAACTGCCAGTTATCATGACTGTAGGAAATCCGATGGAGAATTTCAGCTCAACCGAAATTGTTAGTACCGATGTTTCTAACTTTTTCATCAAAATGTCTATTAGAGTTACGGAAAGGTGGTGGCTAGTAGCCATTTCGACCGAGAAATATAATTTTTATTGATCAAAAAATAATTAAAACAATAACATTATTCTCGGCTATCAATCCTTAAGAGTTCTCGAAGGTTGCCTTCAATCGTTGAGATCAAATGTGAAAGATTAAGCTAACATGTGCAAAATATTTTATTTAATCATGCATTTTACGCTTGATTTGAAGGATTTATTAACAAATTTGATAAATCTAGTTTAGAGTTAGGATTATACTTATTCCTTATGCTTGAATTTGATGAAGAAAATTTCAAAACTATGAAACATCTATAATTTGTACCACCTTACGCTGAAGGAAGTTTTGGCTAAATTTTAAAGAGGAAAGAGAGGTTTCCCTTTTATTAAAATTTGTTTTTGTCCAAAACATGATTTTTCAACGAGAATATTTTGTTTATATATTCATCGTTGACTAATTATGAGTAGAATATGAACTCTTTCAAAGATTATTTTAAATTTGTATGATTATTTTAACATTTAATAATATGGTATAATTTTTAAATCACAATAAAAAAATATTTCATTAAATTCTTTTTAAATTATTTGTGCCATGTGAGTTATGTATTTCTATTAGCCAATCCTAATTAAGTAAGAGTTTATAAATTATTAAAATTTTAAACTTTATATGTCAACGAATCGAAGATCAATATATCATAAATTTATCATAACGAATTCTTTTGAATTCTTTTGTATGATATTTAATATACTTCTATAAGAGATTTTTGTTTTAAATATTTATCAATATTTATATAAAGACTCAAATTCGAATAAAGTTAGTTAGTACTCTCAATTTAATTAATTGAGTCAATAAATCCTATCTTAATTATTATTTAGAACTAAATAACATATGATTAAATTATATTTAATATATATAACATAATTAGTCTTATACTTATATATCATATGAGTTATGTATATTTACATTAAATTTCACTATGATATTTTAGATCAAAAGATTACTTTGTACATTCGTATAATCAAATAATAAGTTATTGATTATATATTTTTTCATGTAATTTATCATTATTTGATTATACTTAAAAAATAATTTACTAATTATTAGTCCATATTAATGCCTTAACGACATGACTGTCGTTATCACTTATACTAATATCATTTGATGATATTTTTTAAAAGCATTTAATATACTTACTATACGATATTATTGCCAGGCACTACCACTTCTGTAGGGAACTACTTTAATAATATTATTTATTGATTAAATAAATTATCAAAGTAATATATATATATATATATATATATAAAATTTAAGCATATGACAAAATAAAAAAAAAAGTTGATTATTTATGTGAATAAAAAATATTTTTTATTAATAATAATTAAATATTATTTTATTAATAAAAATTAAATATCTTAAAACTGATAACACAAATAATAGGTTAACGTTGAAATAAATATTATGTTTGACATTCCTTGTAACATTCAGTCTAACGCTTGTCAATAATATTGTCCGCTTTAGCCCAACTCTTAGGACCTCACGATTTTGTTCTTAGAATAGGTCAATTAAGGATTTCCCAAGAGGTCAGCCATCTTGGTACTATTCTCGTCTGAGCACGCTTAACTATATAGTTCTCAGGAATAAACCGTCACCTATCCCAAAAGGCCTCGTTGACATTCTTGGTTCCAACTCTACTTTTATAAACCAGTATTTTTTTCTCCTATTCCGATTTACGACTCGCTCCTGCCCCCATTGCCATTTCGAAGCCTGCCAGGAGCCGCTCCTTACTTAGGCCCTCTTGCCCCGGCGCCATTCCCCGCCCTCTAGGACCGGGATGTTACAGGCCCATCAGCTTTCGCCTGGCTTTTTCTCAAACCTACCATCATACTGGAGGAGAGTTAGCTCTGATACCATATTCTAATACACACACATACATATATGTATATGTATATGTATATATATAAATATATAGTAATCATCGTGTGAAATACTTACCTCATCTCGTCGATATTCTAATCCAAGTTTGAGTTTAACTTCGTCGAACACTTGAATTGCAATCTACATGCTTGCTAAAGTCATAGTTGGCCTCCTAGACTCAAACATACATACATACATTAATACAATGGTCCATGAACTCCATAACTCATTCCTTAAAGCATCTCAAGTCATTGATTATTAATAAATTAATCAGCACTTTGCTTAGACATTTTATCGAGCACTTGGTATGCACCCTATATGCCTTTCGATAATTTAGACAATTTCATATCTTTCATGATATTCTTTTCACATCTCATTTATCACATTGTGCATCACATTATGCTTAGCAATATTCGTAGTCATTAAATTCATAATAC
>JAWDEX010000011.1:4436286-4446307 GCA_035221805.1 Trichilia hirta | reverse complement strand
AAAATGAAAAATAGATTGAAAAATATGGAATTGGGGTCATCTTCTCCTATCTCACGTTGGCAGCCATGGAAGCTCTTTTGGAGAGGGTTTCAAGTATTGAAAGCTCACACTTATGAGCTTGATCTTCATCAAAATTAAAGGCTAGTAAAGTATGCTCTTTAAAGACTTATTTTGCTACCTTACTTTCTCTTTTAAAAGCATGATTTTAGAACTAATTTCCTAGAGAGAAAAACTTCATTTATGCATGTTTTAGGCTATTAGAAACCAACACCACGAACATCGCATGGTCCTGACTCTATATTTGTTGTGGTTGACAGATTTTTAAACATGGCGCATTTTATTCTTTTCAAATATACCAGTGATGTTGTAAAGCTGTTCTTCTAAGAGATAGTTTGATTATATGAGATTTTAAAGTCCATCAGTTCAAATAAGGATACCAAATTTTTAGCACACTTTTGGACCACCTTATGAAAGAAGTTTAAGATCGAACTCTGATATAATAGCACTATTCACCTCCAGACCGATGGCCAGACTGAGGTGGTGAACTGGATGCTAAAAAATCTTCTATAGTATATTTATGAAAAGAAAAAGACAATGTGCAATTTAGCTCTTGCGCAAGCTGAGTTTACCTATAATAGCGTGGTTCATAACTCCACCAAGATGGCTCTATTTGTCGTCGTTTACAAGAAGGTATCTGCTCATACTATTGATTTGATTTCTTTACCTACAGATCTACATAAAAGTATTGCAGCTAGCAACATGACAAAATAGCAAGAGGATGCGTTTAAGCAGGTTTAAGAACACATTACAACATCTAATGCTAAATACAAAATAGCTACTAATGAATAAACATCATAAATCTTTTGAGGTAGGAAATATGATGATGGTGTACCTTCGAAAGGAGCGAAGAGGTGAAAAAAAAAAAAATATGGTCCATTTACTATCATATACAAGATCAATGATAATGCATATGTCATTGATCTTCTAGACGATATAAAAATCTCGAAGACTTTCAATGTAACTGACATATGTCCATATCATTGTTCTGATAATAGCTCGTGGATGAATTTTTCTCAAGTGGACGGGATTAATGTAAACTAGCTAGTAGTAGAGTACATAAAGCAACTAAACCGACGTAAGCCTGTATAAAAATAAGTCTAATTTTTAAATTTAACGTTTATTTGAGACTCATAATTATTTTAAGAATATTTTAATTTTTTTATTTATTTTTTATCAAAATTTTATGTTTAGATACTATATATATTATTAGAACAAATACTTTCATAATTTCTTTTATTTTAAATAAAATAAATTAAATAATATTAATCAAAACTCTTAAATAAAATATAAACATTTTAAACTTCTCTTCTTCTTCTTCTTCTTCTTCTTCTTCTTCTTTATTTTTTTTATTTATTTATTTTTTTTTTGGGTTGGTTGGTTCTCGGTTCTCTGTCACTCAGGTAGAAGGGTATTGGTTTACGGAATCTTTTCCATCTGAATAAGGTCGCTCTTTTAAAGTTTACTTGGAAGATTTTTTGAAGTCCTACGATTGTATTATTTTTTTTCTTTGAATAAATACCATTCTGTATATTTTTGTCCTCATATTTTTTTCTAGGTTCCTCTAAGGCTCCACAGTATTAGAGACGTCCTAGCCCAATCATAACCCATTGCTTAAAAGAAACAAACCAAAAAAAAGATAAAAAGAAAAAGAAAGAAACCAAAGAAGATGAAGACGGTAAGATTGACAATTGACATCCCCCATTCAATCAACCCCATCCAATTTTACATCACATTAGTCGGCTTATATTTTTCTTTTATATTTTCAACCAAAAATCACCACAAAAAATTAAAAATTTATATTTGATTTGAGCATAAGATAGTTCACATCATGATAGCCTTTGACATTGTTTCTATGATAGCAGTTAGATCCCTCATACTTGATCATCTCATCATGAGCTTCCTCGCTAAAGCAATAAAATATTATTGAGCCAAAAGACAAATTTTGGTATCAAAATTTAAGATTTAAGTGCAATGCAATTTTAAATTCACAGGTATTAAATATAAAAAAGCACCTGAGTGATAAATAGTAATTATTGAACTTTTAAAATTAAATAAAAAATAATAAAAATAACCTAAAAATTTTAGTAAGGTGGAAGATGTTCTCACATTATACCGGTTATCACTTGAGATTTAGACAAAACAAAGACGAGTAAGATTAAAAGTCTTACATGCATGCTTTTCTAAATATTTTTCAAATTTCTAGTGATGAGTACTAACATATCTATATTATTTATACAAGTATAGTTTACTAACAAATTCACGTTTTTCAGTGCATTAAAATTTGCATCCATTCTCTCCATCAATTTGGCATCAATTAATCCACATTAAACCGATTACTTAACACACTATTTCAACTGATTGATGCTAACTTAGTGAGACAAGCGCATGTAAAAAGTTGAAACTATTGTAATAAGAAAATATATGCATGAAATGAGATTGAAAAACTGAAAAATAAAAGTGTTGTACCCCTACGGGACTGGAAATCAAGACAATGAGAATTAACCAATACGATAATTAAGTAGAATTCTACCTATCATTCAACTTAACTGAAAATATCTTTTAGATATAGAAAGAGGTCTTGAAATTGAATCCAATTCACAAACCAACAGAGTTTAGTAAACATAAAATTTAATAAATAAAATTAACGTGCATCTAAAAGTGAAATCGTTACTTCATTGATAGAAAAATTTAGCTGCCCATTGGTAGGTGTACCTGAACTTTCTGTATTTCTAACATTTGAAAAAGCAGGTTGTTTAGGAGGACATAATGTTGCGGCTTCGTTTGTGAGCATGGACATAACATCGGCCATGGTTGGTCGATCTTCTGCTCTTTCTTGTACACAAAGAAGTGCTATATTCACATATCTTACCAATGTCTGCTTGGAGGATGGTACTTCTAATAACGGATCAATCAAGTCTAATACGTTATTGTTGGTCCACAAGTCCCACGCCTTAATGAAAAAACAAAATGGGCATTGTAGGTTAGTATTCATAGGAAAGAAATAGTGTTTGACAATTTTATTTCCCTTGAGAATTTTCCTTTGAAATCAAAATGATTGACTGAATGCGTTGCATGCGACAAAAATTTAGTTATTTCGTACAATATAAAATTTTATTATCAAAATGATTTACAACAAGCAAGTTAATTTCTTATTTTTAATTATTGTCAAATGCTTTTACAAAATAAATAACAATTTTTTTTTACTTAAAATACTTGATTTGTTAAATTTGTTATTCAAATAATTAAATATGTTGATTTTGTTGATTTAGTAAGAATTTTGTGATAATTTTCAGGAATAAAGGAGTCATTTTTTTAGATGCAAAATGCGTAATTAATTTTCTTAAATAGCTTCTAAATATATCCCTTCCTAATTAATTTATTTATATTATTTAAAATATAAAATATATGCATTTTGTGTTGTATTCTATATTCTCCCTCCAATGCATTCATCGACATTTTCAATCAATATATTATCCTTAAATTGTTGCGAAAATCTATTTTAATCTATCCTAATTTTATATTTATCAAGATCATGTTACAAATCAAAAACTATATATATTTATTTTTAATATAAAATCATAAACTATAGCAGAATTCAAACCAATATATTGTTTTTATTTGTGTATTAGTAAAATTTAGTGTTTAGAAATGCAAAAGAATTAATTTTCAGAGGTCTTGTTAAAAAACGAACATAATAATTATATTAAGATTTTAAATAAAAAATTTTGATCGATTTTAAATTTTTAATTACCTTTAATAAAAAATTCGCTACCTGACTTCGTTTTAAATTAGTTTTTGACTTAATTTTAAAAAGATATCTAAACACATTTTTTTGTATAATATTAAAAACAAACGCTGTGAAACATTTTTTTTTTCTTGATTATTATTATTATTATTATTACATACACACAAGAAACATTGTATTCCCAAAATTAAATAAAAAGATAATTATAAATATTGATGCGCAATATGAAATTTAAGATAGTTAAAATAACATGTTCATCCCTTTAATTTTAATTATTGACATTTATAACTTTTCCCATCATCATAAAATGATATTTATATCTTCTTTCATCAATTTGACTATAAGAATAATTTCATTTTAGTCTACTGTTTTATAAAATTAAAGTTTAATATTTAACATTTTGCTAATATAAGTCCTCTTTTATATTTGATCAAACCACTAAAAAGATTTTGTGAATAAAAACTTAATTAATATAAATGTTAGTTTCTGAAACTAAAGGGGTGAATATGTCATTTTCGCTATATCTTAGTGATGAATGTCAGTTTAACTTTTAAAAAAAGAATTAAAACTGTACGAGGATGTAAATAAAAAAGGACAAATTGGCTCTTTACTTACTATATTTTCAAAATTAAAGTAAGCCAACCAACTACAAATTCAATATTTACCAAAATCATATTAAATTAGAACTTAAGAGAGACAATATAAGTATAGTTTTGTGTTACTTACATAATTGAGAAGATTGCGAGCATTAGTCTGATAAAATCCAGTATTCTTCTTGCCACTTAGAATCTCGAGCATTAATATTCCAAAACTAAAGACATCGGATTTTATAGAAAATAATCCTTCAATAGCATATTCTGGAGACATATATCCACTGTAATGCAACAACAAAAATAGAAGATAATTAACCTATCACATCTTCAGTATACCTCTATATCTAATAACTTATGGTCAGAAGTATATCTATTTTGAGATTCACTAATTATATTTAATATTAATTATAATAAAAGAAAAAAGTATCGTACACAAAAGATGTTGTTATTATAGATAATATCATTAAAATTATCTTACCTAAACTTTTTCCTTAAAGCTAGCTCTATTTATTAGTACCCATAAGACTAAATCATTGAAAGTTTAGCAAAACACACATCAACAGAGAATCTTAATTTATGTGTTTCATTTACTTACTAAGTACCAACGATCCTATTAGTATTTGCTTGTAACTCATTTTCTCCAAAAATGATTCTTGCCATTCCAAAATCTGATATTTTCGGATTCATATCTTTATCCAACAAGATATTACTAACTTTCAAATCTCGATGGATAATTCGAACTCTAGAATATTGATGAAGATAAAGAAGCCCTTGAGTTATTCCTTCAATAATCTGAACCCGCTTTTTCCAATCTAATAACTTGCGTTTGGTTGGATCTGATTTACAACAAATAAAGAAGATATTAATAAAATGAAGTTCTGAATACAAGTACTAAACTTTCTTTATTTAAGAGGAAATGCGAAAAGTTAACTTATAAAATTATTTGAATTAAAATTTATTAACGAAATTTTATTTAATATTGTAATTTTGTAACAGTAAACCTTGTAAGATAGAACTATTAATTATTAAATATTAATAAAAAATTAAATATTTATTAAAAATTATTATTTTTAAATACTTTTTAAATTCGCTTTTATAGTAGAATAAACATACTACCATTCAGAATGAAAGTTGATTTGGAATATTTATAAACAGATTGAGATAATAATACAAACCAAAAAGAAAGAAATCCAAGCTCCTATTAGGCATGTACTCGTAGATCAACATCTTCTCATCTTTATCAATGCAGCAACCCAAAAGTCTTACAAGATTCTTGTGTTGAACTTTTGCTATAACTTGTGCTTCATTTTTTAACTCTGCCAATCCTTGTCCAGATCTTCCCGAAAGCCTTTTCACAGCTATCTCATCTCCTTTCAACGTTACTCCCTGAAATAATAAATTAAATAGATCTTCTAAACCATTAATAATTAGCTTAAAAATTTCTTCTAATAATAGAATTTAAATTATAAATTCTTTACCTTATAAACAGGTCCAAAACCACCTTCTCCAAGCTTATTCGCGGCACCAAAATTATTTGTTGCCGCAGAAACACTAACAAAACTAAACAAAGGCAATTCAACTTCTCTTTTTTGACCGCTTCCACGTTTATTTGCTTCAGTAAGCTCTATGTTATTAACTTCCAGAGTCATATTCAAATCAAATTTCATCAAATCCTCCCCTAAACAAAGAGAAAACAAGAATTATACATGAAAGTAAGACTTACGATATGCATACCAATGCTGAAACTTTTACCTGCGGTTTTGGCTTTTCTCCGCACACAAAAAACAATCAAACCCACTATTGTTACAAACCCCAGGGTTCCGGTTATCACAAAAAAAAGTATCGATAACCCTATCCTTTCTAGAGTGATCCCTAATATTAACGAGATGACACATAACGAAGCAATAATGATAATGAAGAATGCAAAGCGATCCATTGAGATCAAATGAAATAAGTAGTCAAGATGAAAGAAGGGGACGCATGTTTTATGAAGGAAAATAATTTTCTGACCCACTCGACAGATATTTTCCAACAGTGGCTAAAATCCAAATTCGGGCCGAATATTATTATATTCAGGTCCAGATTCAGACAAAACATATGCATCCGACATTCGCCTTATATTCGGATTTTTTAATAGTGCGGATGCGGAACGGGTTGTTAAAAAACGAATATCCGAATATCGAAATATCCAGAAATGTTCGGACCAAACCTCCAATCTCCACCTTCCTCAGCCGATTTTCAACACTCCAACCAAGCAAACCACCACCGTCGGAAAAAAATTGAACCAAGCCTTCACCTTCTATCAATTTCTAACACTCAATCGATCAAACAATCAATCAGCAATTCCGACCAACCAAACTGCACAAACCGACAACAACAATCAGCAAAGACGAAAAAGAAAAAAGGCACAAACTCACAGCAACAATCAGCGAAGGCGAAAAGAGAAAAAGGCAGGAATGGTTAAAGGCTCAAACTCACAAAAATAATCTGCGAAGACCAAACTGCACAAACCCACGGCAACAAACAATCAACAATCCGAGCTCTCTCCGTATCATCGTCGTTAATAGATCAATTTTGCTTCTGCTTTTGCATTGTCACTCTCCATTTCTATTGGATTCTTTCGTCATATAACTTATGTTGTAATTGTTGTCGGAATCTTGAAGGGGTTTGTGGCATTTTGTAACGGGGTTTTGATTGGGGAAAAATGTGAAGAGAATTTGCTGTTTTGTTGACTCACGACAGTGAAAGAAGTCTGGATCAAGAAAGAGAAGATTCGGGAAGAACAGAAGTGGACTGAGGTAGAAGTGTGATTGGGTGAAATGGGTTTCCATTTTATACATATGTGGGGATCTGGGCCGAATATTTGGTCTAAATATTGGCATATCCGGATCTACATCCGGATCTTAAAATTTAACACCGTATTCGCATTTTATTTATTTCTGGTACGGATATTTTTGAATTTAAATCACTTAAATTGTTTTGGATGCTGGTAGGATCCGAATATTTTTTTTCACCCCTAATAATTTTCCACTTGAAAAGGAATGCCAACCATTTATTCCATATCCACTTGGTACATTAGAAAAATCAACGGAGTCACAGTAAGCATACTGTGTCCTATCTTTTAGGCCTCATCCAAGTCTACGCAAGTAAACGAAGAGCAAATATTTTCAGATTCCTTCCTCAAATTTTGAGAAATTATTATTATGTTTGCAAAGTTGGTGGAATATACCATTTACCGCCTCAGACTTTCCAGTTACTGCTAACAAACGTGTTGGGATATTTCTAAATACCTCTCCCAAATTTGAGAAAATTATTCTTTTGTGATAAAATTTGTAAAAATAATCATTTACTTCCCCTTATATTGACTAGTAATTTTTTATATTTAAAAAATATTTTGCGATATTTATCATTTTATGATATGATATGTGAAAAGAATCTCTTAACTCTCCTAAAATTTAAAAACTTATTACTTTGTTGTAAAGTTCGTGGAAAGAATCAATTGACTTCATAATTGAGTTAATATGTTGGGATGTTTTTAAATACCTCCCATGAGGTATTGTAAAGTTTGTAATTACCTTCTTTTGACTTCACAACTTATTGTTTGTTTATTGTGATATTTTAATGATAATATTAATATGATAGTAAATTAATTATTCTTTTAGAAATTATTATTGTTATCATCCTTAGCTTTAAACTAAAATAAAAATTGAAGTGAAGATTAGTATTAATTTTAAAAATTTATTATTAATATTAATATTCTTAAAATATCAACATGATAAATATTTTTAAAAATAGTAATTACTATTATCATGTGTATGGTAAAATAAATAAACAAATAAATTTCTTATAAAAGTAGTTACAAGTTTAATAATTCAGAAGATATCAAGTAATATATTTCTAAAATATAATACATATTCAAATAAAACAAGTCTATTATTTCTTCATATTAATCTAACACATTATACATTCCCATCATCGCGGTCCAGCTAAACACATTCCTTAAGGTATTTTCTCCAACACCTTACATCCATCCTTAGCACAACCAAACTTACAATAGAACTTCAATGACTGACTACCTAGAAATGCATATAATTCAGCACCACAAACAATCAAATGTGCATATTTGCAATACACACACGAAGTATATTTGTAATATATACACAAATATCTATGTAAGACTTCTTCAAACAACATTTATTTCAACATTCACTTGCATTACATAACTAGCTTTAGATGGAAATGATTTCAGATTTTCAGATCTTAAAATGAGAAAAGTTGCTAATATTGATTGAATATCTAAGACCTTGTAAATTATACCAATTTTAGAGTAGGAAGCAGCAGGTTAAGGATTTGGTCAAACAAATTACACGGCTTTACTATAAATCATTTGTGAAATTCATTTTGGTTTCATTCCTCACCATAAACTGCAAAGCATTTATCAAATAAACTCTAAACACCATCATCTACATTTAACCAAGTCTAATCCAAATAAACAATGCCAAAGAGAGTTTTGCAAGTTAATTAATTCAATTTCTAATTAATACCTATTAAAACAGTCTGCAAAAAATCAAGACTCTTGGGAACACACGCAAAAAAACTAAACCTACCACAATAAAGAAAATTATCAAACAACAAATTCACAGAATACAACAGAAAATCATCTAAACAACAAATTCAGGGCCTAAAAAAACTATTAAAATTCCACATTGAACAAAACCAATTCTTTGGTCTTATGCTACAAATCTCACACAGACTCTTATTTTTGTTACAATCTCACACAGACTATGCTACAAATCTCACCTTTCACAAAAGGTTACTACTACATGGATAACATAGCAAAAATCCTATGATGAATATTAGATCAACGCAGATGAAAGTAATTAACGGAGATAAAAAAAAAATTGGGTAATTAGGGCGATAATACCCAGCTAACCATTACATGTATGAAAAATTATGAGACATAAGCCATACGACATTGGACACTTACGCATCCGTAGTTCCCTCACCTTTGTTTTGATAAACTATTTCTAAGCATTCCTTAGCTTTGTGAACCTTTGATTGTAGGTAAAAAAGCTCCCATTTTTTGCATTCTGCTCAAATAAGTTGTCATATTTCTGCATACAAAGGGTCAAAGACTTGATTTATTTCTGCATACAAGGGATCGGCGCCATAATCTTAAGTAGAAGACAATAATGAATAACACAAGTACTGTATATAATTAACCTATAAGATCTCTACCCACGATGAATGCTCAATGACACCAAGAATCTGCCTTGCCTCTGGTTCAGCCATTATTTTGCTTGTTCTTCTGAGGTTTTGCATTGTTTCTTGAGCAACACCGAATTTTGAGGCATCTGCAATCAACAAAGAATTTTGTAAAAATTAAAGAATGTTATGCCAATGCAACATACAATAGGTCCAAATATGAACAAAGGTGTATTCAAATAGATGTAAATAGGATGAACTCAACATGAAACAACCAAATCTAGAACATTAATAGAAGAGTTGAATATCTGCTATTTTATACCCAAGTATAGGTAGTCTTGTTATAGTATAGTCCAGTGAGTCCAAGTGTCGTATCCACAGGAAATGTTTTTCCAAGAGTCCAATTGGTTTATGTCAA
>JAWDEX010000011.1:4384654-4400836 GCA_035221805.1 Trichilia hirta | reverse complement strand
CAGATTTTAGATATTCACTGACCTTTTTCTTGCTCTCTGCATTAATGCTTAATCTTCAATGGTTCATGTTAGTTCAACATTACCTGTATTTTCTTTTAGTTCAACATTACCTGTATTTTCTTTTCCACGTGATTAAACAACTCAAATATCTGGTTCTTCTTGCAATATTGCGATTCTGGCATAGCACATTGCATTGATTTTTGGGAAATCCATTTATATATATTTTTCATCAGTTTTCATTATGAAAGGAAGGCATGATGGTACTTTCCATTACATGAAAAATTGTCTGAACTCCGAATTTTCTTTTGAGTTATATTTCAATTACATCACTTCTATGTTAGTCTATTTAACCGGAGTAAGTGTTTTAGAATTCTTAATTTGATGTGCAGGTATGTTATGACTGGAGTGAGGGTGCAGAAAATCACAACCCAGCAACAGCAAAGAATTACATCTATCTGCACTTGCCACGGGTAATATTTATGGTCCGTTTGGTATTTGTGGTGATTCTGCTGTGCTTTGAAAGCAAAGCTAAGTGATGCTCACACATTTTCGCGTTAATATTTAACATTTAAATTATTTTATCCCATGTCAGCCCTGACTAAAAGTTACCACGCCAAAATACCAAACGCACCCTTAGCTCTTCTTCTACATTAGTGTTAACATGTCTTAAGGAATCACAGTTGTAAGAATCCTATTATCAAGGTTTTCAACTAAGCATACTCTTTTGTGACAATGCAGGAGTCTGAAGTTAAAGGCTAACCACATGTTGGAAAAAGTGGGAAATAGTGAAACTTCTATTAAGCGGAGAGGAATGTAAATGGAAACCCAGCAATCAAAATTTCGCTTATATTATCTTGTTCTGGTTCACGTCATTATGGGGTTTTACTTTTTCTTTCAAAAATTCGTAAATGAATGAATCCACTGTTCTTGGTTTCAATAGAGAAGTCTAGATTAGGAATAGGCTCTTGAGGGGCTCTGTTTTTTGGAATCCCTGTCCACAGATAAAATGTTCTCACTTAGGGTTAAATCATAAATGAAATCTTGACTTGATTGTTGTTTCATTTCTGTTTTGGTTGGCGTATAATATTTTTAGGTTGTAATATTTGACAGCACTCGTGATTATTCGGTCCAGTCTATGTTGTAGTGTCCATCTGCTGTATTTTTTGACAAAAATGAAAAATGTTTCAAGATCTTTGTTGTTTTGAGTTCACCTTTCGTTGGCAGTATATTCTTATTTACTCAAACAAATAAGCCATAGTTTCGTCGTCTTAATGAATGAACACGTGTTGTAGAGAATTTCATCTGAAAATCATACCCACCAGTATGACATGACAATCACATTTTACATCTTACTGTTTCTTTTTCATGTCGTATTTACGTTTTTTACACTTACTTTTTCTTTATGATATGTTATACCCCAGTTGTCTTGTCTGAGATGCTTCATTTTTTACAGGAACTCGATTGAAACTGCTTCTTAGACTGAACTTTCGCATGGCATGAGTTTTCTTCAAATCGATTTTACTCATTATCAGAGTTTAAAAGATCATTTTTCATATGAAATTAAGTGAAAGGGAAAAAGGAAAAAAGGTTTCAGTACTGGGCAACAGTTGTACAAGGATTTACTTTTCAATAAAGCTTACTGTTTTCTACAAAAGCTGATGCTTTTATTTTTGAAAGAGCAAAACGAGATAGCAACCCTTGCTAATGTTAAGAATTAATTGATATAATAATTAATGTGATATGCCACATAATTTATTTTTAAAATTTTTTTAAGAATATAGAATATGTGATACTAATATAATTTTATTATTTTTGTGTAAAAGTTTTATATTCTCTTTGTATTAAATACACAGGTAAAAGATTGGAACAAGACAATCAAATATTTATGACAATTTTATTTTTCCATTTTATATGATGATATGGTTATGATTCTGGGAAGAAACCTTGGAGTAATTTTAATTGATTCCCTCACATAATTAGGAACCTCTAGCTTGGTCGGTTCTCAATCAACATGATGATTTACTAATGGGTCTATTAATTAAATTTTTTTTGGAGTATGATATTATAATAAGAATAATGATCAAATCTCTCCAGTGCAATACAGAAGTCTCCATTCTTTGAGTAAATAACAAGCAAAGAACACTTAAGAAAAAAAAAAAAAGAAGAAGGAAAATCTGTTGCTCCTTTTTATCTTTCGATTAGACTTGTATAGTATATAGTATATGATTATTATTCTTAGCACGCGTTTGCTTTAATTCACCTTTTCCATCCTCCCAAGTCTCCAATGGATCCCTTTTTAGGTTTTGTAAATTTCTTTTGGAATCAAATGTTGTCTCTTATATGTATAATATTGAATAATTAATTCATTTCAAAGTAATTAAAGATTTTGTTGGATTGTCTGATTTTGTTCCTGGGGTATGATGATGATATTGCATCTTCCATCGTGGTTACAAATAAGTTCCATCAGAAGCAAGTAACAAATTCAATAAGAAAATTATAAAACAAAGAGAGAGTTTACCTTATTTATATTATAATTAAAATGTTTGATCGGCTGTCGGCACTTTCTTTCTTTTACCAAGTAATCATCATCTATTCAGTGATTTTTTTTTTCTTTTTCTGAAAAAAAAAAAAAGGTTACCCTTCAATTTATATTCATATTCGACAATCAAGAATTTTAGTGAATCAAAGGTTATTTTACTTTAATTTTAAACATAATCTTTATTTATCTCGGGAATTACAATAATTTTGCTGCAAAGTTTTTTGTAAAACTTGTGGGTGACTTTTAATATAATTTAAAAATTAATATAAATTTTTGATGAATTTTGAATCCATCTTAATTTAATTATTTGGATGTTAATCAAAGGTTGCATAGTTTTTGAAATTCTTTTGTTTCCATTTATTGTATGGAAACACAAACAAGCTCTGTTCGCTCTGTAAGTTACATTCAAAAATTGACTGCAAGTATATTGTTTCAAATTTTTTAGTATAAGATCAATAAGAGTTTTTGTTTAAACTTTATTAATTACTATAGGTAAATTAACACCAATTTCATTTAGAAAAATTAATCACAAAATCATAAACACTAAATTAAATAGTCTAAATTATAATTATCTACAATGTAGCATAACCATAAATAAATTGAACCATATGTGATAATATTCTAGAGAATTGACTTAATCTAGCCTTTAATGATGTTTTTTCACTCAAATTCATTACCCCGTCAATTCTAATGTTTATAAGATAAGAATCTACTGCATTTGACTACCTCTCCTAAGTGTAAAGTCAAAATTATTTATAAAACCTAATTTTCATATCCCTATCTAAAGTTAAGAATTACAAATGAATTAAATTCTTTAATTCTTTTTAATGTCTTCAAACGAATTAATGATCTCCTAACTCATTAACGTCTTAAGCTATATTATTCAAGATTCAACCTAAGATTACCTCTTTAGAGTATCAAATTCCAAATTGGATATCATCTAATCTATGGCCAATGAATTAGAAGTATTAAACATAGAATAATATAAATAAATTTAGTGGAAAGATCAAATCAGTGAATAAGTAATCTAAATATCATATATATATGTATAGACTACATTAATCCTCTATATTATAGTTTAGCATGTGAGACCCAGTCTAATCTTTGTTAAGGATATTGTTCGCTTTGGTCCAACCCTTGGGGTCTCACAGTTTTGTTATTGATAATGGGTCAATTTCAAGACTTTCTAAGAGGTCACCTATCTTGATACTACTCTCACCCAAGCACGCTTAATTGCAAAATTCTTGGGAATAAATAGTTACCCATCTCAAAAGGCCTTATTAACATATTGATTCCAACTTTACTTTTATAAATCAAAAACTTTCTCTCCTATTTAGATGTGAGACTCGCTCTTGCCCCCACAGTCATTTTGAAGTTTACCAAGAGCTACTCTTTGCTCAAGCACTCTTACCTCGACACTACTTTTTACCCTTTAAGATTGGGATGTTACAAGCCCACCATCTTTTGCCTGACTCATTCTCAAGTTTCTAATCATACTAAAAGAGAGTTGGCTCTAATATCATACTGTGAGACCTAATCCAATGCTTATTAATGATATTATATACTTTGACCCAATCCTTAGGACCTCACAATTTTATTCTTAGTAATTGATCAATTCCAGGACTTTTCAAGAAGTCACTCGTCTTGGTACTACTCTCACCTAAGTATGCTTAACTGTTAAGTTCTTAGAAATAAACCATCACCTATCTCAAAAGGCCCGTTAATATATTAGTTCTAACTTTATTTTTATAGACAAAAAATTTCTCTTTCATTTCGATGTAGGACTCACTTTTGCCCCCGCAATCATCCCGAAATTTGTTAGGAGTTGCTCTTTACTTAGGCACCCTTACCCTAGCACCATTCCCCGCCCTCTAGGCCCAGGATGTTACATTGCATCAAATGGACTTTAGATTAGAAACAAATAAATTCATTAAATTATGGTCACAACACACAAAAAAAGTAAGAGGAAAGGAAAAAAGAGAAAACTCTAGATGATTCTGCTTTCATTCTTTTCATTCCATTGTTTATTCATGCTATTTTTAAGGAATTTTAAGGTTTCACTTTCATTTTTGGTATGGCAATTGGCTCTGTTATAAATTCCAAGAAAAGTTCTATTTATAGACAAACCCTAAGGCTCCCAAAAGTGATAAAACTCGCTTTTGAGGGATGCAATGAGATAAATTCTTACTGCAACGAGGAAGTGCCCTAGGTATGATATTGCAGCGACAACACCAACTTGTTACACTTAACAACCCAACATTGTATTAACTTTTATATTTTGCTGTATTGCTAGTGTTTCTTCTCTTAGACTTATAAACTCTCACCATTTGATTTATTTCTTGAAAAAATCCTACCTTATTAACCTATAAAAGAAAACTAACACAAAAATTGTAAAACAAATTGAAAAAAATGTCAGAAACTTATAAAATACAAAAGATAAACTGATAAAATCAATTTATCACAACCTCTTCTTTAACTTGGCATATCTTAATATTTAAAAGTATAACAAACCACTACCACTCAAAATCATACACATTCTTAAACATGGATTAATATAATCTTTCCTTTTTCTAATGTAATGTGCCTCATGCATAATTTATAAAATAGTTTATTTTTGCCAAATGAATTATCCTAAAAATTTTTACACTGTCTACTTCTCCCAATATTAGTTCATAAACATGCTCACTTTTCTAGTAATGTCTATTTTTATCCCTTCTTACCCTTAAAGATCCTTGTTTATAAGTATATAAAAGTGTATGTCTATTAAGAGTTAAATTTTTTATTTTATGCTTTGTAGTTTGATTGCCTTTCTTAGTTTAAGCATATTTTTAACCTTGTGTTTAAATTTTACTTTATTTGTAATTACTGTTTAATTTCTATGTTAACACAGATATGATAAAATAAGTGTAACTTTTTAATCAAGAAAAATTTTAAGGTAACTTGAGATTTTGTGAAAAGTAGATTCATTAAGATACAAATGTTTCTCAAATTTGGATATTTAGAAGGTAAAAATAGGTCAAATAAAGATCATCTACACTTGCAGTCTAATCTTACCTTTCTTTAATGTTTTGGCCACAACTTAGGATACATAACTCGATTTGACCCGATCCAAGTCTTCATAAAAATATAAGACAAATCTCAACAACTATCATTTTAACATCAATGACAAATTCTATTAAAATTAGGTGCTAATGATTGTATCAAAGTTTAATGTATGATTGATCTAAATTTGTCAAATTTTTCCACTTACTATGATTCCTATTATCTTTTCTTGGTGTCTATATAAAGAAGCCTTATTCATTGCTCATTACATATTCAAAGAATTGGATTGCAATTACATTTTTTTAATTGCATTTCATTCCTTCTCATATCTATGTTGTTCTAATCTCCTAACTAAGGAAAGAAGATTAACATCATTAGTGGTATGTTTTCTTGATCTTTCTTTTATTGTTTAATGTTTAGTCTTTTTATTTAATTGAAAGTTTCATTTTTAAAACATGTTTTGGTTTGTTTAAATTTTCTAATTCTTTGTAGACATTTGGCATAATAAATACTTAAAAAATTATTCATTGATTCATTGTAGATATATGACATAAGAAATATTTTGAACATTTTACATAACATAAACATTTTTTAAATGTTCTATCAATTAATTTAAAAGTTAAACTTTTATTATTAAATATAGAAAAGATTTTTTTATGAGTTAAAATTAATTTTTATCCTTCGATTGAGATAATTCTTTAATCTCAATTAAGTAACGAAAGAATCAAGATTGTTTTACCATAATCTAAAAATATTAATTTTTAAAATTTTAGTATTTTATATTTGTATTTTAATCTTTACTTGGTAAGGCTTTAAAATCAATCACTAAATTAAATTTTTCTTATTTTTGGATTGTTAAACTTAATTTTGGACCATTAAATAAAAATTTTACATCTTGAAAAAAATACTCTCCGTAAATATAATACTTAAACTACTATATTATATTATAATAAAATTACCTATATTTTGGTATATATATTTAAGACATAAACACCTTCACCAAAAGTGATATTCCATACAATGTCGTCTAACCTCAAAGCTTGACTTAAAGAATCCTAATAATATTGTATTACTTTATACTTAGCCGTTTTAAGAAGATATTTCTCAATGATAGATGGAATTCAAAGGTGCTCGTTGAGCACTCTCATGGATACCATTCTTATGTGTCACTGTTTCATGCACAATAAGTTGCATGTACAGCATTTTAGATAACCACACATGAGGTTTCATTGGTTTTGACTTGTCTTGGCCTCTTCAAAAGGATGGCCCTAGTCCGTGACCAATATATATGGCTTACTAAGCCCATTTGAGCCCTACAACAGTCGTTCATAAACTAAAAGATATCTTAAATACTTTAAACACCCCTGCCCTCCAAGCTTTGCATATCTCGATATTTGAGAGCATGACAGTCATTCGCTAGTCAAATGGTTAGGTTTACCGCAGATTAAGGTCATTTCTCTCCTATTTATCATAAAAAATTATCTATTTAAAAAATTAAAATAATTTATTGTACGTTTTCCTTAAAAATAAAAGATGCAATATCATGGTCTTGTTTTGGTAATCTACATTATAACGATGATCTAAATCCTTACCAAAAATATACAACAACAATAAATATGATTACTAATAAATATGAGTACATGACGAATGAGTTAATAAATATGCAAGGCCATTAACAAACATCTTGCCACCAATCTAGGTTACAAATTATCCATTTTCTAGAGACCTAATTTCCATCAACACACCCCACTATAATTCCCAAGAGACATTATGATGTGTAATGTTTGTGTTTGTTAGAGGTAAAAATAGCATGATATGATGTAAAATGTTATCTCACTTCAAGTTCATTGATTTAGCATGCATAAATTATTGGCCACCAATAATTTTAATCGGATTTTTTCATATTAATATCAAAATGCTCTAATATAAATATACATAACTTGTTACATATCTCACTTCAACTTCATTGATTTAGCATCCATAAATTACTGGCCACCAATAATTTTAATTGGATTTTTTCATATTACTATCAAAATGCTCTAATATAAATATATATAACTTGAGATTTTATAAATTATTTATTTCATCATTAATTATGACGTTTAAGGTTATGAGTATGATATTTTACATCTAAAATATAATATTACACATTCTAAAAGGAAATCAATTTATAATTAATGTTACACATTTTACTAGCGTGATCATTTAGTTGCAAATTGCGAATAGAGCCAGAGCCATAATAACATGTCATGTGAAAGGTTTAAAAGATATACGTCAAAAAAAGAAAAAAAGAAAAAGAAAAAGGTAAATGAAGGGGACAAAAAAGAGTTTTAAATTGATGTCAATATTTCTATTTTGTCATGTAATGGAAGCAAAAACTTATAATAATTTAAAATATGATCAAATATAACTACTACTAGCCTACAAAAGAACCCAAGAAAGAGAAAGAGGAGAGGGGAGGGTCCTTTTATGGATGACCCTGAAAATTACATGAAACATGGATTTTTTCTGTATCTTAAATTCATTTCACATTGACAGCATATGGGCAGGTTTCTTATGTTTAGTAAATATGACATCAGCCACGTACCTGTGTCTAGTAAATTATTACAACAAATGCAAGCAGCTCGTGTATTCTCTCTTAAAATAATTAATTTCCACATTGCATAAACCAACAAAAAATCCATGTATACCATTTATGAAGTAACTTTAATGCCAAGAAAGCTACATTCTAATTGTCCCTTTGTGGATACAATACTCACTCATCAATCTGAATTTGGTAGGATTTTGCTTACTCTCTTCAATGGATAACTCAATAAATATATGTACATAAATGTTAATATTTTATAAAATGAGAACTTATACATAATATTAGCAATTCAGCACTTGACTGTAATAATTGAATGTTAAAATAATAAAGTTATCTATCTATAGTGATATAATGATAAACATCCTAATATACCTCTTACGATTTTAACTTAGAGCTCATTTAGAATAAATAAAAGAAAATAGATTCCTTTACAAGTAGTAAAAAATAATTGATGTAATGTAAATTGTAATGCGAGAAATAAAATAAACCACCAAACTTTTTCAATAAAATTGCTATTACCCATGTAAAAAGATGAGCTCAAAATAAAAGAAAAATGAAGAAGAACAATTTCACCCATTGCAAAAGAGATTATTATAATTGAAGGATGCAAGACCAACGACTCAAAACTTCATGTGGGTCCACATTGATATTTATTGATTGAGCAGAAGGCCGCAAAATATGCTTATATAAAGCCTTGAGGTCTTCTACTCAAAGCCCCCAAAACACCATCTTCTGCTGCATGTTCTTACTTCTCTCTTGGATGTTTACACAAACAAATTCAAGAAATCGTCTGAAACGTTTCGTTTTCCTCCACCATGGCTAGATCTCAGCAAAGGTATCGCGGAGTACGTCAAAGACATTGGGGCTCTTGGGTATCTGAAATTCGTCATCCTCTACTGTAATTTCTCTTTCCCGTGTCTATTGCAATGAACGTTTCTTAAACTTTTTCACTTGCCTAGACTTTTCCGTACTTCGTACGTATATAGTATTATTTAGCATACACCAAGAAGCATTTTATCTTAAGATAAAGCATTTTTTTAAAGTATTTTTCTTCCCCTAATTTCTTGCTATTACTAAAAGAAACGTTTTTTTGCGATTTTGTATTGCAGCAAGACAAGAATTTGGCTCGGCACATTTGAAACAGCAGAGGACGCAGCAAAAGCATATGATGAAGCAGCAAGACTCATCTGCGGTCCAAAAGCACGTACAAATTTCCCATACAATCCCAGTGAATCCCAATCTTCATCATCAAAGCTTCTCTCAGCAACTTTAGCTGCTAAGTTACACAAATGTCACATGGCATCTGTTCAAGGGCACAAAAAATATGCATCAAAAGAACCAATTCAATCACACTCGCATACATCAATCGCCGGAAAAAGCGTCGAAACGAGTGCCACCGGGGAATGGCTGGCGACGAAATGGATCGACCGAGAAGTTCAAGTTGAGAGTACTAATATTAATACTCAACAATTTGAAGCCCTTGAAAATGATCATGATATTGAGCAAATGATTGAAGAATTGCTTGATTATGGGTCTATTGAACTTATTTGTTGTGGCAATTCAACATAACTCAAGTGGTCTAAAATGAAAATGTTCCAATTTTCTAATTAATTAAGTTCCTTGTTATTGTTAATTTTGAAGGATGTAGCTCGCTCTAGCAGAAGTTGCTATAGTGATGATCATATTGAATCCATGTAGATAAAGTAGTAGTACTAGTATGAATAAATGTGAATGTCTGAAAAACAGCATTGTGTGAAGATATAGCTGACATTATTAAATATGAACGTGGAAAGGGAAGAGGATGATATCATAGTTTTGCCTTTTATAAGTATGAATATATGCTTTCTTTTTTTATGTGTATCCTCCTGTACATAATTTTGATGAGAGGGAAAAGAATCCAAATTCTATAAAGGGCAAATAGTTAGGGAAATAAGGGGATTACACAGGGTTTCTTTCATTATTATTGTTATTATTATTATATACATAAAATTAGTTAAATATATATTTTAATTTTATTAATTTTGAAAATATCCATATATACCCCAATTCATTAGTTTAATTTTAGAAAAAAATAAGAATAATCTGATCATTTGACTCTTAAAACAACTATGCTTTAGAAAATATTATAGTAAATATAGTAAAAAGTAAATAACTTATCTAAATTAATAAAATTTTAATAAAGATTTACAAAAGTATATTTGAAAATAATAGAATTATAATATATTTTTAACCAATATAATAATTTTTCATCTTGTAATATATGAAAAAACTTCAAATTCATTACTTTTTGAAGTGTGGGTCATTTTCTGTTCTTCACCATCTAAACTAGAGGACAAGAAGACAAGTCAATGATAAAAAAATATTTTCCTCAATTTTGTTGTCTTCCACTCATCACTTCACCAATGGCAATGTGAATATAAAATTTAAAATTTAAAATAAATATATAAATGTCTAACACCCATTATTTATATTATATGCAAAATCTGGCATTAATTTGAAATTAATAAATTTTAGAAGGTGTTGGTTTGATATTGACATAGATGTTGACGATGATTACATGATACATTATTAGCTTTGCGTCTTTCAATAAATTATAGACATTCTGATATCTCTATTTGCTTTTAAAAGTTGATGAGAGACATGACAGGCTTTGGGATCCTTCGGTTCACCTTACAACTTCATTTTCGAAGAATATTATCCGACTTTTGACCCACCAACTGACTAGTCCCTTCCTTTTTCCGTTTATAATATGGGAAAACTAAAATTAATTTACTGTTATTTAATATTTGATAGAGTCTTATTCACGGGATAATATCATATTTATACATATCTATAATTAAGGGTGATAATGTAAATTATAATACAGTTATTTGATACGAATTTAATATTATTAAATAAATTTAAATTTAAAAAATTTAATACAAAAATAATTAGATCAAATTTTTTTTGTGTTGAATTTAAATTTAAAATTTAAAATTTATTATACAATTATGATACAATCAGTTAAATAAATAATTAATTATTATATTAATTTTAATTATTATATTTTAATATTTATTTTATATTTAAATAAATAATTAGTTAAATTGATAAAATTTTATATTAATTAATTAATGAATTGAATAAATCAAATCAAGTCAAAGATTCAATTATCTTTTAAATAAATTATTAATCTTAATGTATTATATCATCTATTTAATAAATGAGTAACACAATTAATAAACGGTTATTTTCGAATTAAGGGCTTATAATAAAATTAATAAACAAAGCAAATTCAAATCAATAAAAAAATACAACAAATTTATTAGCATGATATGAATATGACATGTTTGTCAAAATGATCACTCCTAATAACAATAAGTATATTTTTTAAATTTAAAAAAAATTATTTATTACTCGTAAAACAAAATAATAAAAAATTTTATATTTTTATTTTTATTACAATGGAAACTAAAAGTAAACACATCTTTAATAAAAGCAAAATATATAATTTGCAATTCCTAAAGTTTTATTTTCATTTAATTATTTTTGTTTAAAAAAAATATTACTTCCATATATTTAATAGATTATTATTTATATATTTTTATTATTTTACTACGAGTGGTATTAATTCTTTACTTTAAAACATATACATTTTTTCTATAGACACGGTGATTACGTAATATTATGCAATTAAACCGAATATGTATTATAAGATGAATGAGTACTTTATTAATTTTTTACGCTTTAATATTATGGTAAAATTAATATATTATATTATGATATTTAACTTTTAAAATAAAAAAATCAAATGGGTTTATTGTTGAAGTATAAACAAGAGAAGTATAATTAACAATGAAGTAAAGCATGATGCTGTGAACTAGTGTCGTGTTTGGGCTTGACTTAAACCCACCCCACGATAAGAAAAGAACTTTTCTACTTTTGCTAGCCATTCCCATTTTCAAACACTACAGCTTTTTCAATTGCATTGCATGCTGACAAGCAAACGAGGTCTTACATGTTCCAAGAAACAAAACTATTTGTCATTATGTTGGGATATTGGATTAGACACTCCTACTATCCAAATTTTAAAGAATTACGTGATTGGATTTGGATATGCATTTGCATTTGCATTTGCATTTGCTTGCTTGCATGCCCTTTGAATTTTCCACATTTTTTACATCTTTTTAAGCCCAAATTAAATATTATTTATTTAAATTCACTTTGTTGGGATCCACATCCATAATCTAACGCCCATGCCTTATGATTAATTATCTGTTTGGAAGTTGATTTTGTCCCCCACAATTACAAAAAATTTAGAAATTAATATTACATTATTATTGTTATTATATATATACACACAAAAACACATATAAGATGGTCATAAATCAATTAATGAGAGGGATAGAGGCAATTTTTGCATTGTACGGAGATAAAATATTAAAGATGATACATTTACAGAGTCCAAATTAACAAAATGAAATCTATTTTTAATAGTTAAAATATGTAATTATACATATTTTTAAAAACATTCATAACTTAGAATTAAGGTCATAGCATGTCTTAAGAGTGCCGTTAATATGTAATATATTTATTAAAACCTTCACATATTATCAAAATTCTACATATCTTTTCTTACTAATTAAGATAATTTTAATTTTGAATATCATTTTTATTGTAGAAATTAATAAAAAAAAACTTTAAAAATTATATGATATATTTATTAGTAATAACTATGGGAAATAATATGATACTTATTATATCTGTTACTTAATGGGCATTAATAACTAGATAATAATAAAATTATAATTATTTCACACGTACATAACGTTTATTGCCAATTAGTATCACACAAATTTGATGTACAAACGTTGTATTTTTACTATTATTATAAACTTATACATCTCCTCCTACCAAAATAAAACCAATAACGGAGATACAAAGCGTTAACAATAATTACAATTCAAAAACTGATAAGACGGGAAAATTAATCATCTGGGTGCGAGGTAGTTCTTTTTTTTTTTTTTTCCCCTTTTTTCAAAAAAAATAAATAAATAAAAAAGTCAAGAAAAGAATCAAAATTAATGATAATCCATTAAATCTAATGTAAAAACATGTTAGAAGACAATGACGAGGCATGATAAACACTCGGATCATTTTCATCCCCAAAACCATATTTAACTTTGGATCTCCAAACCATAATTGGATTTAGATACTTTGAATTGAGTACTCAAAGCCTTGCAAATTGATATATATATACACTACCAAAGATCTTTGTTTTTGGTGCATGCAAGATTGTTGGCCAAATTCCCAAATAAGCCAATACACTTTCTCTTACTCTACTTTAGAATATTTGAAATAAAAAACAATATAAAAAATACAAAAATCGAACATTAACATATTTATGTCTTCACATTAGGGTTTCTAGACAAGAATAATATAGAATCAAGCTCTCTCTTCTCTCCCTTTTGATCGCTTTCTCCTTCTTCCCCCATCCCTTCAAATGCATATCCGCATGATATCCAAAATAATTTGCCCCAATTGCCATGTTAGCAAGCACATGGTTTCATCTACTTCATCTTATATATGTTGCATAGGTTGAAGAGACAAGTCTCTCGCCATAAGGCTTCTTTCGAGATTTTGATATTTATACCGAATTATTCAAGCAGCTTAAAAACATATTTAATAAAATTAATTTTTAGTAAAATTTACACTTTTTTATATTAATATTTAGCATTTTTAACTTTCATCTTCCAACAGTTATGATTTAAAAAACTATTACATTACAATATCGAACAAAATTTAAATCAATTTAAAAAATTTATATATCTATATTACACATGATCTAATTAATTTTTTTTTTTTTGTTTTCTTTGTACTTTCGCTTGTGACCATGTTTCTATTGATTTCTCTGATCTATGGTGCATGTACCATACTTGGTTTCTATTTCTGTTGTGCTTATCTTTCCCTTATTCTTCACATGGGCAGCAATGTTATTTTCAACACAGTATGTGTTTACTATGAATGTTAAATGCACACGCACATGGTTTTAGCTGCCCGGTGGTACCATGTGTTGGTTCTCTTTTATAACCCATTTGAGTGGGAGTCCTAAATAGGCTATCGCAATCAATATTGCATGGAAAGTTATCGTGCAATAGGCCTTACCTGGTTAACTGGCTAACATTGTTGAACATGGCCAGATATATAACAATTGATTACGGGTAATCAAGTTATTCAAGTTAAAATAAATAAAAATATCATATGTTACTGAATTAATAAATTTATCTTACTTAAAATACTATTTACAAGACATAATTTATTATTATGGATGATATTTATTTTTAAAAGATTGATTAAATCTTTCATAAGTGAGTAAGAGTTTCACAAATTAAATTACCGTGATTTTGAGAAAAATATAATTAATTTTTAATGACATATATATATCTTAGGATATGCATCCAACAACTTGGGTTAATTGTGGATACAAATTAATCGAGCCCATAATAATGGTTGGGGGTTCATTGTTTTAGATCATCAATTTCTTTTCAGTGCATATTAAGTCAATTTAGTAATTAAAGGGGTGAATCAGTCAAAACCAAACTAAAATTATTTTGATTTTGTTCAATCGGAACGATTTAATTCAGTTTGTCCGTTAGTCCACCCTTAGATGTCATAATTATCGTAAGTTGATAAATTTATTATACAACCAGCAAGAAGTCTTTTAAATTTTAATGAGAATATTCATGTACGGCAAATGGAAGAAATAATTTATTACGTCCACCTTTGCCTCAATATAGTCTTTCAAGTTTGAATTAGTTCAACATAATTCCTTCAATTTTTGTATTTATTTCAATTTAGTTAATTAATTTATTCAAATTAAGCCATAAATTTAGCGAATATCAGCTATTTAAACCCTTCTTAATCATTTTTTTCCCGACTCCTGCGAGCAAGTCTAGCTTATTTAGTCAATTTTTTACAATAAATGTGATTTAATTACAGAGAAATAGCGAGAAGAAAGATTTTTTCATGGCCGTGATAATATTAATTAATAATAATAAAATGAAATAAATTAAAAAATAAAAAAATCTTAAAACTGGTTAAATTAAAATTTCCTCCATTTAAAAAACCAATGCAAATAACATAAACGGAAGAGTTTAAATAATAATGGCATAAGTTTTTGACTTACATTTCAACATAAATTTTTAAATATTAGATTCATATAATTCAAAAATTAAAAAAATATGTTTAATATTAATAATTTAATAATTATATCCACTATTAAATTGGATAACCAACTGAATAATAATAATTAAAAAAAAAAAAAAAACACTTTCGTAATCTAGAGGTAGGAGAAATAAATGGTTGGCCCAAAACTCACTCTACTTTAATTATTAATCAGACTCTGGCTAATGAAAAAAATAATAACTGGCCCAAAATTTAGTCCACCAGCACCCTACTTCTTTATATTTTATTCTGAAATAAAATAACAATTAATGGATTTTAGTTAAATTGTTAATTATATTAATTTAAAAAATATTTTCTATGATATTAGCCCTTTTAATTTTTTAATTTCTATAGTATTTTGAGAATTCGGAAGAATAAAATAAGCAATAGGAAAATTTTAGAAAAAAAAAAATTTACATTTTTTGTTTTAATGAAAAACTGTATGTGATAAAATATATAGTGAATATTATTAACTAAAGATTTCTTTCATTTAAAAAATTTTATATTTAATAAATATGAAATGAAAGATAAAATAAAGTATAAATCTTAATATGTATGAAATAAAGTTAATTTTAGTATCATGTCAACCTAGTTTTTAAAATATTAGTCTGTCAATAAATGGGATGAAAATATAACCAACATATTCACTACCACCAAATATAGAATGCTATTTTTGGGTAGAATAACAACAATTGAACATTGAATATTCTCAGTATCTGTAAACAAATTTTATCAAATTAAGATAACACAAATTCTTGTGTCCCTTGTGTTTTTTAAATCACCCCTATCCATCCAATTTGAATTTAATGGC
>JAWDEX010000011.1:4371672-4384554 GCA_035221805.1 Trichilia hirta | reverse complement strand
TAGCCTCCAATTTTTATTGCACATCAGTCTGTCTTACTGTTTACCTCGCATATTATTGATGTTTGCTACTTTTAATTTAGGCCACTTTCTTTGGTTTTAACATTTTTTCTTTTTGTGTATACTATTGTGCTTCACTTATATTGGTTATTGAATATGGAGTTATGATCTATAGGTTGGTTCAATAGAGGGAAGGGTCGGTGTACATCATCTTGATGATTCGCAGCAAACTAAGAACTTTACTTTCAAGTGCCATAGAGATGGTAGCGAGATATACTCGGTCAACTCTTTGAACTTCCATCCTGTAAGTTTCCTTTCATGCCTTTTGAATTCATATTATATTTTTAATATTTGTTTGACGGCATTTTATTGATGCTTAACTTTGAGTTTGTTTCATATGATGAGAAGTAATCGTGCTGCTGCTTGATCCCCTGTTAATGACTGTCTTTTAGTGGTGGTTAAAAATCACATGAGTGCCATAGGATATTGCGCTGGGAAATGCTAATTGACATGGAGTTAACTGATTTCAACTTAAGTTACAATAAAAAACATAATAATAAACAAGTAGAACTTAGAAAAAAACGGTGTGCCATTAGTAAATAAAGGTAATTTTAATTGCGGTAGGGAATCCTATCTGTAAGGGGGTTCTATCACCCTGTGTTATCTGTAATTTCTCCTTGCATTATGTAATTTCCTCGGAGACTAAAGGTCTTTCAAGGGATAAATCTCGATTTTGGATCTAAATATTATAGGAGTATTTATCCATCAGTGGTAATGTCCTTTTCTTTTGTGAGGATTTCAATGCTCAGTGCAAATAATCTTGTTGCTAACATCATATGTTCTCATTTCATATTTCTAGGGTAGGAGATCAATGTAAGTTTTCCTTAGTTTATGAGATGAAGCTTATTCAGGATCTCATGTACGTGTTCATTGCTACAGATACATCACACTTTTGCAACTGCTGGATCTGATGGTGCATTTAATTTCTGGGACAAGGATAGTAAACAAAGACTCAAGGTAGTTTTGAATTTTCTTTTGTTTGGTACTTTAATTGTTATTCTTATTATTGTTTCACCGTTGTTCTTAACTGAAAATCTTTTGATAAACATGATTTTCACTCGTTTTCAGGCCATGTCTAGGTGCAGTCAACCTATACCTTGCAGTACATTCAATAATGATGGATCAATATTTGCTTACTCGGTAAGTAGTTTTTTTGCCATTTTCCTATAGTTAACATGGATTTTCTGATCATCCTGTTTTTAACAGATGTTGAGAGATGTGAGCTCTAAATTTTTACATAATGTCAGATTTTAATCCACTGACCAATTTCTCACTCTCTGCATGATGGTTCATGTTAGTTTGACATTACTGGTATTTTCTTTTCCATGTGATTCAACAGCTCAAATATCGGTTCTTCAGCCCATATTATTTGAATGCTGATGTAGTACTTACAATTTAGCACAAACCGTCTGAACTCTGAACTTTCTTTTGAGTTATATTTGAATTAGCATCACTTCTCCGTCCATCCGTTTAAACTGGAATAAGTGCTTTAGAATTCTTAATTTGACATTTGTCGCAGGTATGTTATGACTGGAGTAAGGGTGCAGAAAATCACAACCCAGCAACAGCAAAGACTTACATCTATCTGCACTTGCCACAGGTAATATTTTGATTAGTTTGGTATTTGTGTTGATTTTGTTGTCTTTTGAAAGCAAAGCTAAAAAGATATTTAGTAATATTAACTATCAGTAGTGTTCACACATTTCTGCATTGATATTTGACATTTAGAACATTTATCCTGTAGTAGCTGTGGCTTAAAAGCTACCGTACCAGAGTATCAAATAGACCCTTAGCTTTTTGTTCATACATTAATGTTGATAAAATTTCTTAAGGAATTACTGGTGTAAATATACTATTATCAAGGATTTCAGCAAAGCTTATTTTTTGGTGACAATGCAGGAAATTGAGGTTAAAGGCAAACCACGCGTAGGAACCAGTGGAAGAAGGTGAATCTACTATTAGGCGGAGAGGAATGCAAATGAAATCCCAACAATCAAAATTTTGCTTGTAATTTCTTGTTCTGGTTTGCGTTAAAATGGTGTTTTACTTTCTGCTAACAATTCGTAAATGGATTTAGATGGCCGTTCTTGTTGTCAACTGAGAAGCCTAGATTAGGAATAGGATCTTGAGAGGGTATCTGCTTTTTGGAATCCCTGTCCACTAAGATGATATTTTCTCGCTTAGGGTTAAGTCATAAATGAAATCTTTTGACCTGATTGTTGTTTCATTGCTGTTTCGGTTGTGCCTATAATATTTTGAGGTCGTAACATTTGACAGTATTTGTAATTATTAGGTCTAATCCATGATGTAGTGTCTATCTGCTGTATTTCTTTGACTCTTGCGAAGCATGTTTCAAAATCTTTGTTGTTTTGAGTTCGCCTTTTGTCGGCAGTGCATTCTTATTTACTCGTACAAAAATAACACTACTTTCTGAATCTTAATCGATTCACCGTTAACGAATGAACACGTGTAGTAGCAAATATCATCTGCAAATCATACCAATCAGTATGATACGATAATAATATTTTGAATCTTTCTCATTTCTTTTGCTTTTTCAGTTAGATGAGTTTTACCGTAGTTGTCTTGTCTGAAATGCTTCCCTTTTTCACCGGAACTTGATTGAAACATCTTGGAAAGCTTTCCCATGGCATAAGCTTTCCTTAAACCGATTCCAGCTGTTTATTATAATTTATAAGACTATTTTTGTGTATGAAATTAAGTGAACGCAAAAAAAGGTTTCGGTATTGGTTACCAGTTGTATGAGTTAACTTTGCAACAAAGCCAATGCTTTTGCAGAAAACAACAAAACGAGATAGCAACCATTGCACCCACTTTCTTAAAATTGCCAAGGAGAAATTGACCTAATAATAAATGTGAGATAGTTATATATTATTACATAATTTATTTTTTTAATTTTCCTAAAACTATATGTTATAGAATAATAATATAATTTTGTTATATTAACTTATATGAAGTTTTGTTTGTATTTAACGCTATTCTTTTTTTCTTATATTGATAAACCGGTACTTGAATTTCATCACTCTACGAGATTAAAAGGAGGCAATCAAATATTTATAACTAAATTTAATTTTTCCCTTTTATATGATGGCATGATTATGATAATCTGGGAAGAAAACTTCCGCATAATTAGGAACCTCTAGTATGTCTTAGCTAGGTGGATTGATTCTCAATCAACAGATAATTTAACTGTATTCCACAAACGCAAGGATTAAAATTTCCTTACGGTTCCACAATTTTTAAAAGATTTACACGGAGTATGATATAATGATTAAAATCTGTCAAATGATATAAATACAGAAGTCTCCATTCTTTGAGTAAATATCAAGAAAAGAACGCAAATGACACAATAAGAAGAAGAAAAGAAAAGAAAGGCTGTTGTGTTGTATTATTCTATCTCATAGACTTATAGATGATTATTATTATTATTATTCTTAGCACGCGTTTGCTTTAATTAACTTTTTCCTTCCAAGTCTCCAATGAATACCCTTTTTGGTTTTGTGAATTAGAAACCCTTCCTTGTAATAAAATCTCTTTTGCTTATATAATATTGAATAATTAGTTTCAAAGCAACAAAAGATTTCGGATCTTTTCTTTTGTTGGATTGCCTGATTTTGTTCCTGAAACATGATACAAAAGTATGGATGTTCAAGTGATGATAATGAGGTTTCTTTGAGTATTGGATTCTGGTTTATGCCTTTAAGATCTTCAATCGTGGTTACAGACAATTCCCATTGGAAGAAAAAATTGTCAATTTCATTGGTTACCAATTACTCATCTAATCACTGATTTTTTTAATTAAAAAAAAAATAAAATAAAATAAATCACATTACCCTTCAATTTATACTGGACAACCAAAAATTTTAGTTAAGGTAATTATGAATTAGAAGTTATATTACTTTAATTTTAAACATAATCTTCACTTATCTTGAAAATGACAATAATTTTGTTGTAAAATTTTGGTAAAATTTACTGGAGATTTTTAATATAATTAAAAAAAAATGTAACGCCAAGAGGCATCTTAATAATCATTATGAAACCATATTAGCAAGATATTAATTAAAAATTGAATGATTATGGCAAAGATATTTCTTTATACCTATTAACATCCAACTTTGTAATTGAAAAGCAGGCTAATCATTATTAAAGAACAAAAAACAATTATTATAGTTTGATCTCTCAGTTTTTCAAAAATCACCAATAATTCTAATTATGTTTCACAATTTTTTCTATAATTACTAATAAAATTATGGCAATAAATTGTTTAACTATGAATGGTATATGGGTAGGGATAAAATCACTGTAGAGTACAATCATTGTATTATTATCTTTCGATTACATTCAACAGTTAATAAAAATTGGAGTCTTCACTTTCATTGTATTTTTTAGATGATATAATTTTTTTATTTAATTAAGAATGTAAATGATGTATTTTAAAATATAGTTTTAAAATTGATTATAACTAGTTTTTGAAAGTAAATATCTTAGAAAATAATATGATGGAAGTATCATTATCAGTGTCTGTAAACTACTTGAAATTTTCATCATGGTCAAATTGATAAGAAATTAGCAAAATATATCATTTTCTATGTTCATCAATGTGGGCACAATGCCATTTTTCTTCTCTGTTGAGCCAATATATTTTGAATAATATTTTGAAATAATTATCTAAAATAAAAAAATGTGTTTCACATTGATGAACATATGTTGGCTCAATAAAGAAGAAAAATGGTTTTTGGCCCAAATTGATGAACATAGAAAATGATGTATTATGCTAATATCTTATCAATCTGACCATGATAAAAATTTCGAGTAGTTTACAAACACTGATAATGATACTTCCATCATATCCTCACTGTTTAATATGATCAATATGAATTTACATAATTTATTATTTTATTATTTTAATTCATATCAAAACAAAATTATGAAACTCTTATATTAAATTTGATATTAAATATATTATTAAGGGATAGCTTAATTAATGTAAAAAGTTGAAGGACGGAGTTATCCCTCTTATTTATTTTTAAAAAATAATTTAATTTGTATTTATATGTAATTTAAAAAAAAAAAGAAAATAAAAAAGAAGATTATATTGACAAATGACTATCCTTTGAGAATAATTCAGCACTACCCACCAGGTAAATGGTTAGAGCTTACCCTAAGGACAAGTGTTCAAACTCCTCCAAATACAAAGTGAAGGTATTTCTTTTTCTATTAAATATGGAAACAGAAACTACTTAAATTAAAATAATTTTATATATTTTCCTTAAAAATGAAAAAAAAAACAAATAAACTATACATTGTCTTGTATTGGTTACCTAATTCTTGTAAATTTATTAAGATGATGTAAATCCTTATCCAAACTAGAACACATACAACCGTAAATCTGAGTACATGAAAAACGATTAAATAAATATGCAAGGCCATCAACAAACATCTTGCTACCAATTATCCATTTTCTAGAGGCCTAATTTCCGTCAATACCCACTCCACTCTAGCTCCCAAGAGACATTATGATATGTAATGTTTGTTTTTATTGTAGGTAGAATAGCATGATTCAACATGCATAAATTATTGATCACCAATAATTTTAATTGGATTTTTTTTTTTACATTAATACCAAAATATTTAAATATATCTAGCATTTTATGTTATAAATGGCATTTTTCGTCTTAAATATAATGTTATTTACCATAAAAGGAAATCAATTATTTATAATTAATGTTACACATGTGGTGCAATATAATCTTTTTACTAATATGATCATTATAAAATATAGTTGCATATTGCAGATAGAACCATAGTAATATGTTATGCGAAAGATTTAAAAGATATACATAAAAAAAAAAAAAAGCAGATAAAGGAGACAAAAATGAGTGTTAAATTGATGTCAATATTTTTATTTTGTTATGTAATGCAAGCAAATGCACATAATAATAATAATTTAAAATATGGTCAAATATAACAACTACTAGCTTACAAAAGAGAACCCAAGAAAGAGACAGAAAGAGGGGGGAATGGGCTTGAAAATTACGAGAAACATGGATTTTTTCTTAGTCTTGACTTCACTTCACATTGAGAGCATATGGGTAGGTTTCCTATGTTTGGTAAATGTGATGTGAGCCACGTACCCATGTCTACTAACTATTACAACAAATTCAACAAGCTCTTGTATTCTCTCTAATACAATTAATTTCGATATCATAAACCGACAAATAATACATGTATACCATTTATGAGGTAACTTTAATGCTAAGAAGGCTACATTCTACTTGCCCCTTTGTGGACACAAACAATACTCACTCATCATCCCAACTCGGATAGGATTTTGCTTATTCTCTTCAATGAATAACTCAATAAATATATGTATATGAATGTTACTATTTTATTAAATCAAAGCTTAGACATAATATTAGCAATTTGGCATTCAATTGTAATGACTGAATGTCATATTATTACGATTCATGTATATGTACATGCACGTGGTTATAGACAGTAATTTAATGACTATTACATCCTTTATTATTTTAACTTAGAGATTCTAGATTCGAATACTTTTCTTCCATGACAGATAGAAGAACTTTCTTTTTTCTGTGTGTGAGAATGCATATGAACATTCAGAGTAAAAAGTAATTGATGTATTGCAACTTGTAATGAGATAAATAAAACAAACCATCAAACTTCTTCAAAGAAATTGCTATTACCCATGTAAAAAGATGAGCTAAAAAAAAAAGGAAGAAGATCAATTTCACCCATTACAAAAGAGATTATTATTATTATTAAAGGAAGGAAGACCAACGACTAAAAATGCATGTGGGTCCACATTTAAATTTATTTATGGAGCAGAAGGCCGCAAAATATGCTTATATAAAGCTTTGAGCACTTCCACTCAAAGCCCCCCTCCCAAAACACCGTCTTCTGCTGCACCTTCATCTCTCTCAGAGACATTTACACAAACGCCTCTCCATTTCAAGAATCGTCTGAAACGTTTCGTTTTGCTTCACCATGGCTAGACCTCAGCAAAGGTATCGCGGTGTACGTCAAAGACATTGGGGCTCTTGGGTTTCCGAAATCCGGCATCCTCTACTGTAATTTTTCATTCCCGTATCTATTGCAACAAGCGTTTCTTAAACTTTTCTGTTTTCTTGAAAGAAACGTTTCCGTACTTCTTAACTATGTAGCATTACTTTGTAATTCGAGCCCCCGTTCCAGAAACAAAGACCCATTTTATGTCAAGAAAAATCGTTTTTTGAAAGTGTTTTCTTGGCTTAATTTGTTGCTATTACTAAAAGAAACGCCTTTATGTGATTTTGTATTGCAGCAAGACTAGAATTTGGTTAGGCACATTTGAAACGGCAGAGGACGCAGCAAAAGCGTATGATGAAGCAGCAAGACTCATGTGCGGTCCAAAAGCCCGTACAAATTTCCCATACAATCCAAACGAGTCCCAGTCTTCACCATCAAAGCTTCTCTCAGCAACTTTAGCAGCTAAGTTATATAAATGTCACATGACATCTCTTCACAAAAAAAGTGCATCAAAAGAGCCAATTCAATCACATTCATATCCATCATTAGTAGGAAAAAGTATCGAAACGAGTGCCACCAAGAAGTGGCCGGAGACGAAATGGCTCGACGGAGAAGGTCAAGTCGAGAGTACTAATACTACTCAACAATTCAAAGCACTTGAAAATGATCATGATATTGAGCAAATGATAGAAGAATTGCTTGATTATGGGTCTATTGAGCTTATTTGTTGTGGCAATTCAACCTAATTCAAGTGGTCTAAAACGAAAATGTACCAATTTTCTAATTAATTAAGTTCCTTGTCATTGTTAATTTTGAAGGATGTAGCTAGCTCTCTGGCTCTCTACCTAGCTCGCTCTAGCAGCAGTTGCTATAGTCATGATCATATTGAATCTATGTAGATAAAGTAATAGTACTAGTATGAATAAACGTGAATGACTCAAAAAGAGCATTGTGTGTGATAGATATAGCTGACATTGTTAAATATGAACGTGGAAAGGGCATAGGATGATATCATAATTTTGCCTTTTATAAGTAGGAATATATGCTTGCTTTATTTACATGTATCCTCATGTACATAATTTTGATGAGGGGGAAAAGAATCCAAATTCTACGAAGTGCAAATAGCTAGGGAGATGAGGGGATCACCAAGGATCCTTTCATCATCATCATTATTATTGACATATACGTAAAGTATGATCAAATATACATTCTAATTTTATTAATTTCAAAATACTTTAGTAAGTAATTTTAAAAAGATAACAATAGTTTGTTCATTTAATTTTTTAAATATTTATGAGCAAGACGATCTTACTATAATTATAATAAAAAATATAATCATCTAAACTAATAAAATTTTCAACAGAATTTTGCAAAAATATTTTTGAAATTAATATAATTACAACATATATTTAAGCAATAGAATAATTTCATCTTGTGATATATGAAACTAAAAATTTATTACTTTTTGAATGGTGGGTCATTTTCTGTTTTTCACTATCTAGACGGGAGGACAAGAAGACATGTTAAAGATACAAAAAATATTCTCCTCACTTTTGTTATCTTTCATTGTCTCTATCAATGTGAATGTAAAACTTAATATTTGAAGCAAATATATAAAACTTTTGAGACCCATTATTTATATGTTATATAGAAACCTAACATTAATTTGAAATTAATAAATTTTATATTTTGCAAACTAAATTTATAGCATAATGATAAGGAATCTCTTTGTACAAGCGATTCGATAGATATTTATTAGTTATAATTTCATTGGACTTCCAGTATAATATGAGTAGGTGTTGGCTTGATGTTGATGATGAGATGATGCATTGGCTTTACCTATTACAATAAACATTCTAAAATCTCCATTAGCTTGACTTGATATGCTTTGGGATCCATCCATTCACCTTAAAACTTCACTTTCCAAGGAATATTAACCCACTTTTGACGCACAACTAGTCTACTACTTTTTTTTCTTTTAAGAATTTTCCCCTCATAATATAGTAAAAATTAAATTAATTACTGTTATTTAATATTTAACAGACTTTTGTTCGTGGTATAATATCATATTTGTATAAATTACAAAGATAAATACAATAAACATGCCTTCAATAACAGCAAAAAATATAATTTGCAATTCCTAAAGCCTATTTTATTTATTTTTTATAAGAATTTAATCAATTAAGTATTATATATATATATTATAAATGATATTATTTACTTTAAATATACAAATATTATATACATTATTTTTATAGACAAATTATTAATTTACGTTATTTTAATTATGTGACATTATATAAATGTATCGAACGATATAAATTATTTTGTTATTTTTCTACACTTTCATATTATGGTAAAATTAATATAAAGTAAAATAGCAATTATTATTTTTATTAAAAAATACTATATATATTATATTATGATATTTAATTTTGTAAAATAAAAAATCAAATGGGTTTACTGTTGAAGTATAAACAGGAGAAGTATAATTCACAATGAAGTAAAGCACGATGCCGTGGGCTAGTGTCGTGGTCGGCATTCACTTGCACGCGCCACATCATAAGAAAAGGCACCGTCTACTTTTGCTAGTCGTTTTCACACACTATAGCATTTTCAATTGCATTCATGCTGACAAGCAAACAAGGTGTTGCATGTTCTAACAAGAAAAAAAAAAAAATTGTCATTATGTTGGGATACTGGACTTAGACAATCTTACGATCCAAAATTTAAAGAATTACGTAGTTGGATTTGCTTTTGCTTGTTTCATGCCATTTCAATTTTCTCTTGAATTTTCGATATTTTTTGTCTCTTTTTTACATCTTTTTATGCATTAATTAATTATTATTTATTAAATCCACTTTGTTGGGATCCACATCTTTAATCTAAACCCCATGCCTCATGATTAATTATCTGTTTGGGGGTTAATTTTCTACCCACAATTACACAAACTTTAGAAATTACTATTAGATTGTTATTGTCATTATATATACACACATTATACATGTGATGGTCATATATCAATTAATGACAAGGGCGGAGTCCATTTTTTCATTATAGGAAGGCTGAAATATTAAAAATATATATTTATAGATACTAAATTTTAAAAAAAAAAAAACTATTTTAAAGGATTAAAATATATAATTATTCATATTTTTTTTAAAGTTCAGAATTTATAGACTCAGAGTCATGGTATGTCTTAAGAAAATTTCACCTTAATTAATGATATATTTATTAAAACTTTCACATATTATCAAATTTCTACATTTTGTTTACTATGATATGAATTCTCACTTAATTAGTTTAAACTTTGAATATCATTTGTGTTAGAGCAATTCATAAAAATTATTTAAAAATATATGATATATTTACTAATAATAACTATGATAAATATTATGGTACTTACTATATGTGTTACTTAATTAGCATTAATAACAAAATAATGAAATTATAAATAAAATTTACTGCCAATTAATATCACACAACTTAATATACAAATTTTATATTTTTACTATTGTTATAAAATTATATATTTCATCCTACCAAAAGGAACCCAATAATGGACATCCAATGTCTAATAATAATTACACTTCAAATAGTGGTACGACAGAAAAATTAATCATTTGAGTGCAAGATTGTTTATTTTTTCTTTTCTATTCTTCGTTTTTTCTTTTCAAAATCTCCTAGATATGCCAAGAAAAGAGTCAAAATTAACGGTAATCCTTTGAATCTAATTAATGTCCAAACACAATGATGAGGCATGTAAACACTTAATCATTTTCATCCCCCAAACCATATTTGACTTTGGATCTCAAAATCATGATCGGATTTAAATACTTTGAATTTGAGTACTCAAAGCCATGCAAATTAATTAACATATATAAACATGTATATACCACCAAAAAAATCTTTGTTTTTGGAACATGCAAGATTGTTGGCCAAATTCTTAAATAAGCCAAAACACTTTCTTTCTCATATTCTACTTCAAAATATTTGAAATAGAAAACAATAAGAAAAAGAAAATACAACAAATCAAAAACTTAACATATTTATATCTTCACGTTAGGGTTTCTAGACAAGAATAATGTAGAATCAAACTCTATCTTCTCTCTCTTAATTAGATCTCTTTCTCCTTCTTACCCCGTCCCTTCACATGCATACCCACATGATATCAAAAACAATTTGCCCTCATTGCCTTTTTAGCAAGCACATGGTCTCATCTGCTTCATCTTATATTTGTTGTAGAGGCTGAAGAGACAAATCTTTCGTTCAAAATTCTAATATTTGTACTGTGTTATTAAAGTAAAATTAAAAACATATTTAGTATTACTAATTTTGAGCAAGATTCATATGTCTTTATATTAATATTTAATATCTATAATTTTTATCTCATAATAGTTAGGGTTTAAAAGTTGTCACACTATAATAATACAGAGTGAAATCTAAATTATTATTTTACAAACTTTATATATCTATATTACACATGGTCTGATTAATTTTTTTCCAGTTTCCTCTTTGTTTTCTCTGTACTTTCGCTTTCTGTGACCATGTTTCTATTGATTTCTCTCATATATGATGCATTTATCATACGTGGTTTCTATTTCTATTGTGCTATCTTTCCCTTAGTCTTCACATGGGCAGCCATGTTATTTTCAAAACCGTATGTTTTTATTATGAATGTTAGCTACCATTATGCCCACGCACATGGTTTTAGCCACCTGGTGGTACCATGTGTTGGTTCTCTTTTATGAACCATTTGAGTGGGACTACCAAAATAGGCTATCACAATGAATAGTGCATGGAAAATTATCTTGCAATAGGTCTTCCCTAGATAACTAGCTAACTAGGTTCCATGGACTAAAATTATAGAACATGGTGTGTGTGTGTGGGTCAATCAAGTTATTCAAGTTACAATAAATGAAGCTATCATATGTTACTAAATTAATTAATAAATTTGGCTTACTTACAATACTATTTACTAGACATAATTTATGAATATAGTTGATATATTTTATTTTTATGTTGCTTAAATCTTTTTAAGAGTAAGGTTCATAATTAAATTATCATGATTTAAAGAAAAATAAAATTTGTGCATCCAACAAATTGGATTAATTTGGATGCAAATTAATCAAACCAATAGAAATGGTTTTGGGTTCATTACTTTAGTTTATCAATTTGATTTTCTGCGTATATTAAGTCAATTCGTTACAAAAAAAAGAGGTTTCACCAAAAATATCGCTGTCAAATCAGATTTTTAGTGACGACAATATTAAAGCCGTCGCTAAAAATAAAAAAATTTAGCAACGAAAAAATATCTGTCGTCGCTAAATATGTACTTTTAGCGATGATTTCAAGTGTCGTTGCCATAGAGGCTGAAAAGAAATGACACCAACCTTTGGCACTCAAAATAAGGGTTTTAACGGCGATATTTGTCGCCGCTAAAAGTAAATGTTTTAGCAGTGATATTGTGTTGTTGCTAAAAGCTAATTTTAGCGACATCATATTATGTCGCTAAAAATAGTTTTAGCAATGACGTAATGTTATCGCTAAAAATATTTAGCAATGGCCATATTGAGTCGTAGCTAAAACATATTCATTAAAATAATATCATTTTATATTTATATATATTTGTATCGTAACTTTAAATTGTTCACCTTCGTTGTCCCTACATCTTTGCTCTTAGTTCACTGTCTTTAATTTCTCTTTGCAACCTAGCTTCGTTGTCGTCCTCGACGTTCATGGTGGGCATTCGAGTGGTCGGCACAACTATTGACTCTC
>JAWDEX010000011.1:4342889-4362316 GCA_035221805.1 Trichilia hirta | reverse complement strand
AACCTCATTTATCAATCAAATGATATTAAGCGTTTTTCCCATCTCTTCTTGAAAAACAAGTGGGCTATTTCTTTGCAAAATAGTGCTCAATTTCATATGTGACAATACCGTCAAGATCTCTTCCTTAGTTGGGGGAAGAATCCACACGAATCGAATTTTTAGAGGTCGAGAGAGTAGTTAGACAATGTGTGGTTGGTAAACAAGGATCGATATTTTAGCAAGGTACGGAATGGATCGACTGTTAATCAAATTTTTACTGAGAAGGTCTATGGTTCGAGTCCGTATAGCCCTATAATAATCAAATAATAATAATAATACAATCTAATACCTCTGTTAATTATGGACAAGTTGAAGAATATCAAAAGATAAATTGGGTAAAAATAAGAGAAGAACATATCAGACTCAGAATGGATACAATGGTCCAGGTCAGATGCAAGCGAGTACTGAATTCAATCAGACATGCCGAGGGAGAGGAATTGGAGCAAAAAAGTCGACTTGTGATTTTACAACAAAAATGGGACATTTAGAGACTATCCGCGGGCATAGATTCAATAGGGATTTCCAACCATCTTCACTAAGGGTGATCCCTAGACCTAAACCCAGTTTTCCAACATTGATTATTTCTTCCATATCAGCAATCTTGCGTGTGTAGTAAGCTGCAGTTTTTTGTATATTTAATAAATATGATAGCAAAGAGAAGACATTATAAATCTTAATATTTAATAAATTTACTTTTAGTATCATATCAACTTAAGCACAAATTCAGTCAAACTACTCTTTAATTCCACGGTTTTGAATACATATTTTGTTTGTTAAAATTTATTAGTTTAAATGATTTATTTATTTTTTTATTATATTACAATAATAACTTTTTGATTATAATTTTTTTTTAACTAATTGGATTTTGTATGAATAGTTTTTACACTAGTAATCTATTAAATTGAATATATAATATTTTTTTCCTGCTTTTATTTCTAATTACAATTTTATCCCAAAACAAAATTAGAATAAAAGACAAAATAAATTAATTCATATACTAACGTAGTTAGGCTAATAAGAACCCAAGTACCTAACATTGTAATTGATTTGATAATTTTTCAAAACCAAATGCATACCAATTTTTTTTAAAATATTAAATTTATCCTAAAAAATCTACCAAAAAAATAGGTCACAAACTTCTTTTTTTCAAATATTGAATTTTATGATCTTCGCATACTCAAATTATCATTTGACTTATTCGATTATTTAATATTTATCATCCTAATTTATCCATCCTCGATGCTTTTAAGTAGGTCCAATCAAATTCAATCAACTACTTTCTGATTCTTCCACGGGTACATCCTTTTCCTTCTTTCGGCCATGCCTGCAACAGTATCTCTTTCAGCTGAGTGCTACTGAGTTCTGATTGGTGGGTGGCCAAAAAAAAAATTGGGAGACAGCATTGAAGTTAAAAGAGTGAATGACCGGCGCCACAAGGGTCAGGTCCTTCGCTCCATGTGGGTTTTTTAACGAATCGGAGTTTGTTATAAACTTCCAAACTTTTAGAAATAAATTATTATTTTCGAAAATAAAAAATAACATTTATAGGAAAAATCAACAAATATGTTTTTGAGAGAACTGAGAGACTGAGTGGTAAGAATGAGTCAGTAAAGGGAAAACATGGCGCAAAGTAAAGGGATTAGTTTGGATGAAATCAAGAATGAGAATGTTGATCTTGTAAGTTTTGATGTTTCTGGAAATGGAAATGTTGTTTTCTTTGTTTTCTGTTCTATATTTCAATAATTATTTTGTGTTTTTCAGAATTCTTTGTGGTAGATTTTAGTTTTGTGAGGTTGATAATTTTCGTGTTTTTAGTCTTTAGAAAGAAAAGTGTTTTCTTTTTCTTTAATGATTGGTTTAATGCTTCCATGAAACATTTCCCTTTTTCAATATGTTTTAATTTTCTATTTAATACATGAACAATTGGTTTGGTTTGAACATTCTTCAGGCTGTTGGTTCTATAAAATGAAAACATGTTAAAAATATCTATTCTATAGCTGTTGTTTGGAATCAACAAAAGTGCTTATAAAATGCTTTTTAAGAATCACTTTCTAGATGATCTTCCCAGTTGCATTCTCTGAAAGTACTTAAAATGCTCTTTGGAGCTATCTTAATTTGATGCATACTATTTTGGAAATTGCTTTCATTTGCTTGTAGTTAAAAACTTCTTTTCTGAAGTATTTTCTACAAAAACACCCCTTCGTGCGATATTATTGATATTCAATCTATGTCTGTTTTTGAAGTAACATTAAGGTGAAGGGTCCTGAAATATATTTTGCATTGCTGTTACAATAGTTTCCATGAAGCTATTTATGATCGGAATACAAAAAATTTAATTGCATCTGATTTGCGACGAGCTTTTGTGAAGACCACTTGTGCAATTTAATTTGTGTTTAGTTGTAACATTTGTAGTTCTGAATAAATGATAACAACATTTTCCTTTTCTTTGTATGTCCAGCAACGAATTCCGATTAATGAAGTCTTTGAACAGCTCAAATGCACAAGAGAAGGATTGTCAAATGATGAAGGCCAGAAGAGGCTCCTGAAATTTGGTCCCAACAAGCTAGAAGAGAAAAAGGCATTGACTTATGACTATCTTTTTTTACCTTGAGAAAAATTTTGTTGTGGCAAGTACTTAGGGAGAACTAATGTGTTAAAACAATGCTCAAACAGGAAGGCAAGCTTCTGAAATTTTGGGTTTCGAGTGTAATCCCCTCCCTTGGGTATGGAGATTGCTGCTATCATGGCCATTGTTTCGGCAAATGGAGGGGTAATCCTCTGTCTTTCTGTGTGTTGCAGCGTGTTATTTAAATAATTCTCATTTTATGCATTTCAAAGGGCAAATGCAGGGCAACCCACAGGATTGGCAGGATTTCCTAGGCATAGTGGTACTGCTTCTTATCAACTCCACCATAAGCTTCATAGAAGAAAACAATTCAGGCAATGCTGCAGCTGCAGTTATGGCGGGTCTTGCTCTGAAAACCAGGGTACTTTTTAGATGGATGCATGACCAAGCTGTTCCCAATATAAGAGGAATACATGCTTCGAAAGATACGTAGATAATCATAGTAACTGGGGCGTTAGTCGAAGTTTGTTCAGTATTTAAGGCTGTCTAGCATTATCAGATAAATGGGCACATATCAATTACCTATTTCTTTGTTGTTTTATGGGTATAAATTTATTTACTTTATGATTAGATAAATGATAACCATCGTGTGAGTAGTAATTTTAGTAATGCCTTTTGCATACTTTAATGACTGAAGGTTTTGAGAGATGGGACATGGAGAGAGCGAGGCTGCAATCTTTGTACCAGGAGATTTGATAAGCATCAAGCTAGGAGACATTATTACAGCAGATGCTAGTCTATTGGATGGAGATCCACTCAAGATTGACCAGTCTGCACTTACGGGTGAATCTTTGCCTATGACAAAAATGCCAGGTGATGAAGTCTTTTCTGGGTTTACTTGCAAGCAAGGTGATATTGAGGCCATTGTAATCACCACTGGTGTGCACACTTTTTTTGGTAAAGCTGCTCATCTCATTGGCAATACCAATCAACAAGAGCACTTCCAAAAGGTACACTCTGGGGCTAAGCAGTAAAGCTTTTTGTTGTTAAATTTATGTATAAAAGTAATTCTATGTTTGTGTAAAGCTAAGGAATATGTTATCATATTGGAAATTTTCTGTCATTTAGTTCCCAGAAAACTGAAGTTTACTGGTTTTGGGACAATAAATTTGAGTAACCCGAAATTTTTGTTCTGCAATATAAACTTGGTTTACATATGCTCAGTGATAGAATAAATGTTTGAAAATAAAAGTTTTTTACTTCAGAGTATGCTAGTATATCATTTCTATAAATATATAAGTTGCTAAAATAATGTTACCGAACGTGGGCTATTACAATATACTGTTTGCTCTTGTTTCTGCTTGATTGCAATAAATCAGATGGTGTGTCAGGTGTTGACAGCCATTGGAAACTTCTGCATATATTCCATTGCAATTGGGATGGTTATAGAGATAGTGGTTATGTACCCAATTCAGCGCCGACAATACAGGAGTGGAATTGATAATCTTCTGGTGCTATTAATTGGTGGAATTCCAATCGCTATGCCAACAGTGTTGTCCGTAACGATGGCCATTGAGTCACACAGGCTTTCCACTATTACCAAGGGGATGACAACAATTGAAGAGATGACTGGGATGGAAGTCCTTTGCGGTGACAAGACCTGAACTCTTACTCTCAACAAGCTTACAGTAGACAAAGGCATGGTTGAGGTTAGTGCTTAAATTTAAGATTAACATAAACATGGTGTTGGACCATTTTATGATGAATTATTCTTTCAAAGGTTGTATTTATTCAAGTGAATGGATCAAAAGAACCAAGGATTTTGACTCAAATCTTTAGCTGTAAAATATTGATCAGTTATCAATATTTTAGGCAATCGATGATTTTTCAGGAATTTGTGAAGGATATGGACAAGGACATGGTGATTTGTGCGGAGCCAGGGCATCTAGGGTGAAAAATCAAGATGCTATTGATACTTGTATTGTTGGTATGTTAGCTGACCCAAAGGAAGTATGTTATACTGGAGACATCATGCCCTTGGCTTTTGTTTTTCCTCTGCCTTTACTGGTGTTGAAATATAAATCATTATCAACAGCGGCTTGTTTATCATGACCTTCGTTTCGGCAAGAGATATAAAACTTGTGAGATATGCGATGCTATTACTGGCAAGGTTTTGTTATGGTTGAGAGTGTTAATTTAGAAATGTACGATGGTCTGACCGAGTTAGTGAAATATCAAGCTTAGTTTTGCTGCTCAATCTCCATTAAATTAATTGTATCTGCATTTGCAATTGACATGGTGCTATGCACTTGTAGTTTCTTCAAAATGCTTGAATTAATTCTTTAAACTTATTTTCTTTATAAGTATGATATAACCATATAATGATTAGAGTAGTATTCTCCATGATGTCCATAAATGAAGGATCAAGCTTCATGTTTTGCTACTACGCTTACAGATTTTGATAGTGACCACCTACCTTCAAAGTTGGAAACCTTAATTTACCTTCTTCTTTCTCCCTTTTTTTTCTCTACAGGCTAGAGCAGGCATCGCAGATGTGCATTTCTTGCCCTTTAATCCAGTGGAAAAGCGTACATCCATAACATACATTGACTCTGATGGCAGTTGGCATAGAATCAGCAAAGGTGTACCAGAGCAGGTAATATATCAGTCAGTATGTATCACCTAGTTTTTTTGTATCTTCATTCTACTTTCCTTTCCCCCTGATTTAGTGTTGAAAAAATGCATTTAATAAATGAAAAAAATACAAAAGTGACAATTTTCATTTTATTTGTTGACTTTGTAAAAGACATTAATGACATCATTGCTTACATAAACCATGCATGATATCATATGGATCCATACATGCATGCAATCATATATACGTGCATATATTATATAATTAACTAATTAATCCCATTAATTAGCCTTATTTAAGAGAAATTAATCTAAGACTAATCTAATTAGCATTAGATTAAAGCCTAAATCATTAATTCATCTCATGAATTAATGCTTAAACAAGCAACTAACACAATTAATCATTAATTGCATATTTCTCTAGTGGCCAAGTATTTCTAAAGCAATCCTAATGATCATATACTAGCAATTAGTAATTAACTGCATTAACTATGATCATTACAATTCAATTAAATAATAATCACATTAATATTCAATAATGGCCAAACCTTGGAAGCATTTTTATTATGATCAATTAAACACAATCAACAAATTAATTGCATCATACCAAGATCATTTCATATGTCTGACATTTAAACATCATTAGTTAACAAAACATAAGAATCATGCATACTAATTAATCATAACCAAACATATATTCATTCCATAATGATCATATAGTTACAATTAACAATTAATTATAATAATACATGATCATTCATGATGTTTAGTCATTAAACATGCTTGAAACAATGAAGAAAACATCATCCATATGAAGCCTTCATGTCGGCCAAATGCTATAAGGGTTTGATTCATGTCCATAACAATTTATTTACACGAAAGCACATATATTCATGGTATTTATTCACCAAAGTAACAATTGTTCAATGAATTCGCCATATGGCCGAATGTCAATGGATTCCAAATTCATGCTAGCAACATTTTGTCACATAAAACAAACAATACCAAGACATTATAATCATCATATCATCTATAAAATACCATCAGTTTGTTAAGATGTTAACTATTCATCATCTTCCCCAAATCACATTTAATGGAATCCATAAACCCTAATTTAACAATTATGCTTCCATAACCAAAATCAACCGTAACCAAGCCAAATCAAGCTTCAAACCATGCTATTAACAATATAAACATGCTCTAATACCATTGTTTAGTTGTTAATAAGTTTATAAGATGTAATTAGGGTTTAACATGCTTTTTGGATCAATTAGAGTTTTAATTTATAATTAATCATCATTTCAAGTTTAGAAGACTAACCTTTAGCCTTGAATGATGAAGATTGAAGTTTCAAAAGCTTAAAAACCTCCAAAATTTCAAACCCCCACTTGATCTTGCTTTGGCCATGTGTTTTGAGAGAGAAAAAGCTTGGACCTTCCTTTCTATTTTCAAGTTTTGAAAAATTGAACTCATCACATAACGATGAAATTGACCCATATTTATATATATACACTAAATTACTTAAATGTCTTTAACAATTTGGTTAATGATAAGTGAGTACAAAGTTTGTCCAATAAGTTTTGTAATAGTAAATGGTAAAAGGATAATTTTGTCATCATAAAACTATTTAATGTCAAATTTATCCTAAAATTAGTCAAATTATTTTTGACCAACTTTAATTAATTTTATTTATATTCTACAATATTAATAAAATATTATAACTTACTTTAAGTTATAATTAGGTTAATTTATTAAATTTTTAATTTTGATAAATTATTTATTGTGTAAACGATTTATATTTTTTAGCTGATGGTTATCACTAAAAGTGTTAGCCCTTTTAGTAAACAATAATTAATAATTCTCTCTTATATTTAGCAATATAAAAAATGATTATTGATTGTGACCTCTCGAATGCATTGTAATGTTAACTATGAGTCAGAATCGATCTCGTCAACTTGATTTCGAATTTTTCAAATGTCTAATGACTATGATTAACATCTAATAATGTACCATAATAACTAAACTATAATAAAGAAAATTTTCATCGAACTCTGTACTTTTAATTGTTCACAATATGTAAGTAATGCGCCTTCGTCATTTAATCCTATTTAAATCAAGGCTCATAGTAAGTTAAAAGTCTTAAACTCAATATAGATTCGAACTATTAGTCCTTACACTTTAAATTTGTTATTAAAAAATTTTTCGTATGATATTTGTCATTATTTAGTCAGAATTTAGTGCTTGAGTCATTTACTAATGTTCGTTTGGGAACTTGAATTCAAATTGAGTTAACAGTAGCTCGAATCTTATACATCTAATGAACAAATTTCACTTTGATAGTCATTTGTATTCTAATATAAATAATTTATGACCAAATCAGCTTGTTATAGAAAACATGATTAGTCCTATACTTATACACTATATGAATCATGCATATTTATATTAAATAACGATTATGATGTCTCAAGTTAAAAGAATATGTCACACACTAATATAATCAAATGACGAATCATTGAATGAATACATTCTATGTGATTTGTTATTTTTTTAGTCACAGATAAAAAATAATTCTCTAACTATTAATTTATATTAATGTTCTAGTGATATGATGTTTATCATTGTCCGTACTATATCATTGCATGATATTTGTCAGAGATATTTAATATGCGTATTATGTAATATCGATACTCAATCGATATTAGAGATATTGGATATATAAAAAATAATTTAAATAATTTAATTATCTTAGAGATATTGGATATATAAAAAATAATTTAAATAATTCAATTATCTAAGCATTTTTATATATACTTCATTTACTAATATGATTAAAAAAAGAAAACAGCATATATATATAAACAAAAACAATTTCTTCATTAATATATATATGTACGGTACATATATACAGTGATACAATAAAAAATACCCTAAATTAATAACACGAATTATTTTTAAGACATACTGCATTATATTTATAAAAGCAATAATAAAATAAAAATATAATTTCTTATGAAACTTGGTTTCTCATATTATAACCTGTAATAACAAAAACATTAAAACCCCATAAGATATATTTATTTATTCTAAATTATTTAAAATTTTTAATTATGTATTGAATTAGACAAATTTTTATATTTGGTAAACTCACCATATTAAAGAAGTTAACAATTCAACTAAAATTATTGAAACAAAAGTTACTTTCAAATAGTTTTAAATATAAACAAAGAAATTAATTAATTACTTGAGATGATAAAAAAAGTTTTGAAGTATTTGACAATGTCCACTAAAATAATTATTTGAAAGATAAGAAATTAAAAAATATTAGTAAAACAAAAGTAGAAGCTTATTCATCACTACGAAAGCTTTAGCTTACCTTGGGACAACAGTGTAGGCTTCGGTATCCGAAAATTATAAGAAAAAATATATAAATTAATTCCTACTTTAATAATGTAAAATAAATTAATTTTTATTATACTTGAATAAAAAAAATATAAATTAATTTTATTCTATTAACATTAAGCTAAAGAAATACAACTCAGTAAATAATTTAAAAAATTTATGAGATAAAATCATAGTTAAAAACTAATTTTGAAATTAAGATGATTGGCAAATGATTGTAATAATCTATGCATGGAATTTTAAAACACGAGGATTTAGAATAATTTATAAATATAATTATAATTATGCTTCCTAAAAATATAAACCTCCGTATTAAAATATGAATAAATAACTATCGATAATTTAAAATTATTTATAAGTTGTAAATTTATGATAAGGCTATTGTGTATATAATATGAACTAATTTATAAGACGTTATTATATTTAAATTTTTATGGGTCTTTTTTAATTAGATGGACATTGTTTAAAGAAAACACGATGGGAATATTATACCTGCCAATAAAATAATGCCGTCTTAAAAGAAGTATCATGAATTGGCAAATACTCTGGACCCTTATACAAGCCCCGATTGTGGGTATCTATTGAGCCCTTATTAAACTTGCGGGCTTAAAAGCCCAGATTGTAATTATTTGTTTTCGTAATATCAGGTTCTTCCAATTTTGACCCATAAGTTCAAATAATTTTTTGAAAACACATAAATTTTAGTAGAATTAGTATATTTCTACCTCAATATTTAATATTTAAAATTTTTATCTCACAATTGGAGTTCAAAAGTTACACAACAAACAGACAATAACTTAATTATAAATTATGTAAATAAATACAAAATAATATTTAAACAAATCAACCTAATTTTAATGCAAAAGAGATCTTTTATACATGCGTATACATTTACAATTTCATAATTGTATGGTGCCTAAATAAAATTGAGAAAGTAAACAAGCTTTCTGATATGCTAATGTGTAAAGAAAAAATAAATAAATAAACTAAAACAACTATAGCCTACAGTATCTAAAATTTATCAATCTTTTCTTTTTTTGATTGGAAAATAACCCAAATGTTTTAAGTACCATAATGCACCTTCAGCTGCATGCTCTGCTGCTGCTTTTTTCTTGGACTGAGGAGCACCAAAGCACTCCAAAATGGTATTTGAGGATTTTATCATTACAGTAACCTTGAATGTATATCTGCGGAAAACTAGGATTAGTAAGAGCCAAAATATAGCATTTTCTTGCAATTTTCAGCAAAGAAAGATAACAAGATTGTGCATAGTGTATCGCACGCTTTTCATTAACATGTATCAATAAAGAATTCCATGAGTTGGACGGAAATTATAATAGGTTTGCAAAAGTTACAATTTAATATGACAAGGCCCTTCCTCTGTTTCATATAACTCAATTTGTAAAAGCAGATGTGGTACTTACAATTTCATATGACAAGGTCCTTCCTCTTTGCAGCAATCAAACAAAGGAAACTTCCAATTGTTTGCAACACATACGTCAAGCAATTTTGATTTCGCTGATACCTTATTTGGAGCACCTAAAAGAAAAAAAGGAAGAACTCAGTGTCAATGAATAACAATTCAGTTCAGCATAACCAACTTCGAAGGGAGATTGACTTGTAATGATTGCTTAAATCTTATTGCACTAATCAACTTTAAGATCATGAGTAGCCCCTAAGCAGTTGAGAAACTATAACTCAAATGAGTGTCTCTAAAATGCAATTCTGAGAATCACTCTCGCCAAATTTTCTTTTTCAGCAGGCAAAGCTATATAGAGAGGTTTCTATAAACGCCCCTAAAGGCGCGGCTGAGTGATTTACAGTGATATGAGTGTCTTACCTTCTTTGGTGGCCAACTGTGATCGACTCGGGGAGTAGGTGAGGCAATACTCAATCTAAAAGTTGTATCTCATGTTATATTTTGCAAGGTTTACATTACATATCTCAACTTTGTCATTAAATTTTTAATGGAATTTGAGAAATATCCCAAAAAATTTCTTGGATGTAAATATAGAAGCGTTCTATTCTAACTTTAACCTTCTTATTTACTCAAATATGGAAAAAGAAAAGCACTTGAAATTGTTATATATGGGAAATTACTTCAAAATTAGTACAAATACTAACTTCTACCTTCACAATTGTATATTATATACTGATCATAACCATCAACTATGCTTCTCTAGGGACAGCCATGTCATTTCACACCCAAACTCAATCTCATCTTTTTACTCCATCCCCAAAAGAAGCTACTAGAAATGAAGGATGAAAGAAGAACCCAGAAAAACAGAAATCCCCCCGATAAGGATGAGGAACCTAAAAACAAAATTTTCTGAAACGGTTTTTCCATTGAAACTACAAAATTATCAAACTGGTTTCGATCTGTACCTTCATTCTGTGATTCACTCTGATAAAATTTATCCTCCTCACGCTCACTGGTTTCAACATTTTTTCTAATCATATCACAGCTAGTGGTGGCGTTGCCGGTACTGTTTGGATCTATGTGCTTTGTCAGACAAAAAGAAACATCTCCAGCTTTCAATTTTTCAGCATCATCTAATTCTACCGCTTTGATTTCTTCTCTAGGCCTTGGTTTTGCAACTCTGGGTGCAACTCTGCAATTGGGTTTCTCACATTTAACCTGAAATTCATAAACAAATATAATCAACATCTATGGTACCAAGTTAAAATCTAAAGGAAAAAAAAAAAAAAAAGAAAGAAAGAAAAGCTAAGAAGATTGATTCACTTTGCTCTGTTTTACATATTACCTGTTGGTTTGCTTCGGAGGAGATGATTGAACGAGGATCTATGGGAGGTAAGTGTTTGAGATTGAGCTTGAATTTACCTGAATATGGGTTTCGCTTTTCCATAAGAGACTTACGTACTCATGAAAAGAAAGGGGAAAAATTGAAGCCCTGGTATACATTGCATCCACTACTTGTTTCTGTTTTTGTATTCGGGATTCTCTTTATTAAAAAATTTGTGGATCAGCATAATTTTGTGGGGAAGATGACAGGTGTACCCACAGATGAACCGGAGTCAAAAAAAGCCAAGCTAACCACCCGACGCCCATATTTGTTTGTTTGTGGAAATGATATTGCTACATAGGAGGCATGGTTTTTCTGTTCTACTCGGACAGTTGGATATACACGTGGGAATAAGATAATATTGTCACATATTAGTAATTAATATAGTATGAGTACGTGCTCCGTGTGATTTAATTATATTATTGTTATATATATATTTTAGCAGTTATTAATATATATCGTAATGCACTCAAGGAATATAATTTAGTGATTCTATCAAGTAGTGATAATGTAAGCCTACTCATATTCGAATATTCAGAAATATATTTTTTATAAGAATTTACTGCAATCAGAATTTTATTCCGTACTTAATATTACTGGAATGTAGTTTCTGTACATACGTCTTAATTGACTCAGAATAGATATTGTGTGATTTGCGAACATATATATTAAAGAGGTAGGTGTCTAATTTCGTATATGATCAACTACTGTAATAATAATTAAGTATAAAAATTTTTTCGTTGCCCCAAAAAATTAATAACTGATAATATTTTTTAGGGAGGTTTTCTCATCCCCAAACATCTAATTATATATTAATAATTGATAATATAATATGATTATACTATTATATAACACATGCTTCATAAAAATTTTTACAACGTATTAATTATACGAAATACGACGGTGAGCTAATCATTTAAATTCACGATAATTTTATATATTATTATCTTAATTTAAATATTAGATTATAATTATTATGAGATAAAAAAATTAATATAAAAAATTTTAAATACCAATCAAAATTAAAATAATGAATAAAATAGTTACAACAAATTAAAAAATAGAAGCTTAATTATGTCTTTCAAATAAAAATATAAAAATGAAAATGAAAAAGTTAATTATAGATTTTGTTGTCTTTGCGTGTGGTCCATGCATTCATTTTAGCATTAAGGAAGTTTAATGTGCTGGACCAACCCTAGCAACAATAGCGACAACTTAGCCAATAAAATTCGGGCCAAAGCTAAAAGTGATAATTTGTATACACAAATTCTATTTATATAATATTTTTAAATGGATATAATAAATTTTTTTAATAAATATAAATACTTTTATTTATTAATTGTATTAAAATTAAATATAAATATAATTTATTTATTATTTATATATTTAACATGATTTATTTAAACACTATTGTTAAATAAATAACATTCATATTACAATTAAACATAAGCATTAATTTAACTCAATTAAATATAATTATTTAAACTAGTCAAATTAAGAATTAATAACTTCATACACATCAATTTAATTTGTTTAATATTAATATTAGTTGTTTTTTAAATAATTTATTATTAAATATAATTAAAAAAATAAAAATAAAAGTGCATGCTATGTAAATGTTTGGATATTTTATGGAAGAGTTGTGCTATGAATACGAGCTTTTGTGACTAATTAATGTACCATGCTATCATTACATCAAATCAAATCGGACATTAATTACTCTCACATCATTTTCTTTTAAGAATAAGTTCTTAATTTGTTTTTCCATAATAGGTGTTGCTTCCGTAGTAATCGAAAGCTAAAAGATATACGCCTCATCTGAGCAGTCTCTTTGTTTGTTTAGGCCTCCATTTAATGGAATTCTTTGTCCTCTCAGACCTAATTTTATGAACTCAACTAGTCTCTTTAATCGCCTATTCATGAACATGGACTCTTTGGTCACTTGCTCATGGTCTTGGAATTTGATTTTGGGTTTAATAATCTCAAATTATGATTAATTATAAAATTTTAATAATTCAATAAATTAATTAAGAGTTTATTATATTGAATTTGTCTTAAATTTGCAAGCTTAAGTTTATTGAAAAAATTTTGTAAAACTTCTTAAGAAAGATAACTTATTGTAAAAATATGGTAAAACTTCTTAAAAAATTTAATAAAGTTTCTTACGAAAGTTTAATGAAATTTCTTAAGAAAATTTAGTAAAATTTTTTATAAAAGCTTGGTAAAACTTTTTTTAAAAATTATTATTATAGTATAAACTTTTTAAGGAGGTTAACTTTATGGATGAGTCTCCCAAGTCTATCAATATCTTTCATTTGTAAGCATTTGTTGATAAAAGGTATAAGAGATTCTTAAATCTCTAGTGCAAGAAAAAAGAGTGAGAAAATATTGTTTTTTATTAATAAGGTAGAATAATATTATTTTTTACTTGTATAATAAAAAAAAGTTGTGACTTTTATTTATTTTTTTTTATAGTAAATTTTTTGTACCTTATTCATAGTTTTTATCCTAATTAGTTTTCACATAAAATTTATTAATTTAATTTTGTCCTTATTTTCTCATATTTTAACTGTGATCACGTTCTTTCAATTCGATTTCTTTATAATAAGTGGTATTAGATTTATTTTAAGGTATAAATATCTATTTATTGTATACTCAATAGTTGTCACTAGGTGAATCCTCTACATCAGAAAATAAGGTCGATTAGTACTTATCCTTAAAAGGTGCTAAATATTATTCAAAAATACTATTTATAAAAGTTATTTACGTAAAATAGTGGGAGCTATATCTTACTCAATTAGTTTGTGTCAGAAGTAATGGCAACAGAATTTGAGATAAAAGAATATTCAACAGGAGCAATTTCTCACTATGAAAACTAAAAATAAAGATAATATTGAAGGAAAAAAATTTTTTCTAATGGTTATTACTAAAAGATCATTGAAAATCATAAATGATAAGTGAAAAGAGATAGACGAAAATGTTATTTCAAATATTTATCTAACTTTTATAGATAAAGTATTATCAAGCACAGAAGAGAAGAAGATAGCAAAAAAAATATAAGATTATCTCAATAAATTGTATAAGGCCAAATCACCTTATAATAAAATTTTTTTTAAAAGAAAACATTATACTCTTCTGATATTAGAATCTACTTCAGTTACGATGCACATCAACACTTTGAATACATTGTTTTCTCAACTCACATTGTTGAGTTATATAACGAGTCATAAGAATATGCTAAAATTTTACTTCAAAGTCTACCAAATTCATATGATCAACTCATCATCAATATAACAAATGATATCTTTACATATTTTCTAGTCTTCGATGGCGTAATAGCTGCTATTTCTATAAGAAGAAAATCTGTACAAGTTAAAAGAAAATAAACAAGCAAGTTCATACCAAGCGGAGGCCTTAAAGATGACAAGAGGGAGATTAATTAGACATGGCTCTAGTGAAAGTCATAATCATGATAGGTCAAAATCAAAAAGTAAATGAAATTTCAAGTATTATCACTATAGTAAGAAAGGTCACTTGAAAAAAGAATGATAAATTTGAAAATTTTCAATTCTCAAAGTAATTTTGCTACTACGTCAAATATCAAAAGTTCTTTAATTTGTGAAGCAGTGATGGCAAGCAAAACTAGAAAAAGCTTTGCTAATGTGTGGCTATTTGATTTAGGAACTATTTGTCACATGACTTCTAGGAGAGAATAATTCTATCACTATAAACCTATTTTTGGATGATTTATGTATAGTTGCCATGATCATATTTTGATGATCTTTAATATTGAATCTATTAAGTTAATGATGTATAATGGTATAATTTGTATTATCTAAGAAGTATGGCATGTGAAAGGCTTAAGGAAAAATTTATTATCTTTAGGATAATTGAATGATCTTAATTACAGAATTAAAATTGCCAACAAAATCATAAAAATTATTCATGGAGCACTTGTACTTATGAAAGGAGAGAAGATAGCTGCAAATTTATACATGTTAAAGGACGAGACTTTATAAGAAGTAGAAGCATCAGTTGCTTTAAGTAGTTCAAGCGAAAATTTTGTTATGATATGGCATCAAAAACTTAGACATATATCTAAACAAGGCATAAAAATTCTTGTTGAATAAAAGTTACTTCCGAAACTTACAAAGGTATCTTTACTCTTTTTGTGAGCACTATTGTAATACTTACTATTTAAGTTTAAAGGTATTTTTGTTATTTTTAAATTTTATGTTTGTGTGATATTTAGAGATAATTAACATGATATTGGCATATATAAGGTGTTTAAAGAGGTTTTAGAAAAAGTTGGTTAAGTTTAGAAATTTTTTTGCAAGGTATTATATGTGCATCGAGCTTTTAAATTAAATTTCTCTTAATTAGAAAATCAAATTTATGATTCATTTGTTTTTACTGAAAGAGAATAGAAATATGATTGTATAAAAATAAGAATGAGTAAAACTGAAGTTAAAATGAGAGAGAAATTAGCAGTTAAGATTGACTATGGACTTAAATGATATATTTAGGGGTTCAAGTGAAATTTTTATAAGGGATCTAAATAAAATTTTCTTATGTATCGACAATTAATTAAATGTATCAATACATTACTTCAAATATATTGATACATATGTACGAGTAATGAAATTAACAGGCGTAAATCGTGCAAACTTTGTCCTTTTAAGTAGTCTATAATATTTTGACTATATCTTAAGTTATACAACTCCAATTTTAGTGATTCTTAGTTCATTAGAAAGTTAATTTAATTATATCCAACTTTTATGTTGATTATTTTCTCTAATTAAGTCATTTACTAGTTCAAAATGATAGATTATAGAGATCTATTTGGAGATAAGATAATCCTAAATAGCCTTTAATTTTTAGGGCATAACTATTCACACGAATATCTAAATTCAGTAATTATTAAACCATTAAAAATTTAAAAAAACTATATACAACTTTTATGTTTATAAATAGACCTAAATCATGCATTACAAAGGTCAAAATTAAGGAAAAAAATTTATGTTATAGTAAAAGCTGTAAAAGAGTGAGTGTTGATATTCAGAATTTGGAAGTATCGATACCTTTACTCTAAGTTTTGATATATAGATTGAAAACTAAAGAATTAACAAAGGTATCAATACCAAAAATAACAGTATCAATACTTATATTTAAAAATATCGATACCCTAACAAAAATATTGATATATTCTGAAAAAAAATAAATTATTTTCAGAAAAGTTTAGCACCTAAATTAAATGTATCAATACTTTAATCAAAGTATCAATACATTTTGATAAAAACTTTGTCTTAACTAAAAACAAATTTAAAGTATCAATACTCAAGCAAAAATATCGATATATTTTGCAAAAATAAGCCAATTTGAGAAGGATTTATCACCCGACAAAATATACCAATATTTAGATAAAAGCATCGATACATATTAATGAGGAGTATGTCAAATTAAAGAAAAATCAAATGTAGTAATATCTAAGGCAAAGGTATCAATAATTTTAGAAAAAACTCATGTTGTGATTATGGAGAACAAATATTTAGCTTGTAAAAAATCTATTCTATCCAATCTAAATGTAATCTCCACCATTCATTCTATATTTTCAAGGGTAATTTAGTATTTCTCAATTTATTTGCTGATATATGAAATTAAAGGGGGCTAAATCAAATCATTCTTCTTTCTTTTTACCAATACTTTTTTCCTTTTTACTGATACTTGCTTCTATTTAGAAAGAAACAATACACAGAACCTATCCTTTTTAATTTTTTGAATTTTTTAATTTTTTTATCGATTAAACTCCCATTTCTTATTATAAAACTCTAGTATTCAACATCTTTTATAAATAAAGACTGGTAATTTCTCATTTGATCAAGGATTGCATTGGGAGAGATAAGGTAGGGTTTGAGAACAAATTAAAAATTTTCATGTTAGAGGAGTAACTCAGTTTCTTCAAGTTCTAGATAATTTTTTGGTAAAATTTCTAACATATTTGAGTTTGTTAGAAGCAAAGTAGAGGTTATGATCTAAAATTAGCTATATATTATAAAATTTTAATATTTGAGTTTTTAGATTGATTAATTAGGTATGTAATTGAATTTAACTAGAAAATATGAAAATAAAGGTTAGAATAGCTTAAGTTATAAATTTGATAAGGATTGATAAATGGGTATTATATATGGGTATTGTTCATCTAAAGCTATTCTTTATGAATTTAAATTGATTCATAAATTTATAAAATCATTGTTATATATGTAATTTAGGCATCGAGAAATTGAGCGCTAAGACTTTGAGATACGAAGAGCAAGAGAAGCATACACCCTTCCCACTATGTGAATAAATTTTGTTTATTTTAAAATATTTTTAAAATATTAATGATATATATAAGAGGCATTGAACTTGTTGTAGTGATGGAGACCAGGAGAAAGTCTCTTTATTTGTGAATTTTATGAAATTGTTATTGTTTGTAATGATATTTTTGTTATTTAGACGTTGATATGTTTAAGAGGCTAAGGCCGATTTTGATATTTATACTTTGATTTTATTATCATGTAAACTTTAGTGATTTACATATATTATGATATTAGATACATTATTTTCATGTATAATAGATTTACGTTACTTTTGATCGAAGAGTCATTGCTATAAATTTGATTTAATTCACGATATAGAGGCCAAAGAGGCCATGGCCATAAAGGCCAATACTGTAGTTATAGAAAAATAGCTTGGAGATGGACCTATAAAGAGGTCGCATAGGTGAGTGGGCGTCAGCAGGGTCGATATAAGAGAAGTGATGAACTCATTTATGGTGGAGTAGCCCGTTTGATGAAACTGTAAAGAATAGTCTTATGAGAATTCACAAACTATTCTAGACCAATGTCAGTGGTGGGCTAGTATTTTATGAAAAATCATACATCATGGGTTTTCTTATATAAATTACATTTTTACTTAACATATCATTGTTTTACTTATAAACTACATTTTTATTTTATGAACTTTATTATTTTAATTGTGTAAAAATTTATTAATGGTTTGAATTGCTCTTGACTAGAGTAAATACCGAGAAGGTAGTTTATCCAATGACTTTTGATGTTGTTTTGACTTATATTGAATAAAGAAATTTTATAAACTCCCTCCTTGATGTATTACTACTTTTAAATGCTATTAATGTCAATATGTATCTTTTTATCCACTCACGGAGTATATTCTTGTATACTCACCCTCTCTTTCATCAGTTTCAGAAGAATAAAAGTAGGATAAAAGGCACGCTATTAGTAGTGATTGATCTAAGGATTAGAGCTTTCTAGTAGTATTTTTTATTGATTCACTAGTTCATTTTTAGTCCATTAAAGCAATATTTTTATAAAATTTTGTATGTACATGTATGTATACACAAAAAATGAATGTTTTTTTTTTTAAATATTATGATATAAATATAAACTACATTTATAATATAATTGTGATATAATTATAAATATCTCAAAGAGACATGTTTGTTTATATATATTTTATGAGATGATTGAAATTACTTTTTTTAAAAAAATATATTAGCTATATTAAACAGTGAAAAGGTATTTGATTAGTTTTATAGACCTAAGAGGTATATTTAGAGTTTAGAATATATCTTAAAGGTTTATAACAGTTATCACGTATGGATGCCATTGGAGGGGGCATGATAATTACATTACTAATAAGCAACATTGATTGAAATTTAGCACATCAAATTTTGAAAGTAAGGATATTCTATAACTTGTTCAATCTAATGTATAGCAAGCATTAATTCTATTCCTAAAAGGTGCAAAGTACTTTGTGTTTTTCATTGATGATTATTCCAAGAGATGTTGGGTGTATCCTATTAAAAGAAAGGCAAACGTGTTTTCAGTTTTCAAAGTTTTCAAAGAGTGAGTATAACTTGATTCTAATAAATCATTAAATGTATATAGTCAGATAATAGATGAGAATATATTAGTACAAAATTT
>JAWDEX010000011.1:4316531-4328560 GCA_035221805.1 Trichilia hirta | reverse complement strand
ATCTATTTATTCAATGAAAGCAGAGGAATACAGGGGAGGTGATTCAAATCAATTCTCTTTCAATTCAAAAGTTAACAGTATCTTGGTGTTGAATTGACAAGGCATTGGTTGAGGAAATTGAAATGGAGAGCAGAGAACGGCAGAAAACATCCGAAATTCGATGTCATAAGAGGAAGAATCCGATCAAGTTACACCGAATTTGAATTGAAAAATGAAATCCAATCAGAATCAATAAACTCTGACGTTGGTAGTTGTAAATCTGTAGGATATTATGCATACTGAATGTTTACTCAAGGAAAATAAATATGACCTTTTGTTCAATTTTCATTCTTGGTTTTGGATTTCCTCTAGAATTTATATATGTCCAAATTGTCACCATATAAACTGATTGGAATCAACAGAGAAATGGAACAATCGTATAAATTTCAATGGTTTTACAAGCTTGAAATAATATTAACTATCAAGATCTCTATGTCTCATTAATTTCTTTAACATTCTTCAGTGATGCTCTGTAAATTTGGTTGCCAATGATCCAAATTTGCACCTCTCTTTGGTGAATCCTTAGTCCCCTTCTCGGTAATTCCCTTTGTCCCAGAAGAACTGAGACTACTACTCGATGATCTAGTTCCTTCGCTCAAATTTTCACCATTCCCTTTGGTATTCCTGATCCCTGTGACCAGGCACTTGAAGCAAGAATTATCAGAAAAACACTCATCCTTCGAAAGATTCTCTGTGTCATATTGCTTCAAATTTGTTCCAGAATCACAGCTATCATTTTCTTCCACATCATTACAAGTTTTGCTTGTTTGATTTCCTTGAACTGAAGGAGAATACTTGGAAGAATGAAGTCTCTGAAGCTTGCGTATGGTACTTATAGGCACAACATAAAACTTTTGGCCTAGATTTAGCATGGTGTCCGGTGCAACAATTGCCCATGGCTCCTTGAAAACATTTGGATGAGCAACAATATATCTCGGGTTTCGAAGCATGATTTCAGCGGCCATAACAGGCCTGTCGTGGAGCTCTACATGGCCCCCAGGATGAACAATCTTGACAAGCATTTTCTTGGTGTTGTTACTGCATAGCCAACTTGAAAAGGCCATGGTTTTACAACCATACGAGCAGGAAGAAGACAGGTGACTAACTGTAACCGAGGAATACTAAGTACCGACTGGTGCAGCTGAAAGTTTCCAAGAATTTGCAGGGTGTGAAGGTGCTGATGATAAATGCACGCTTATATTCTTCTTCATGGATTCTTGTTTTACTTGGTTCATTGATTTTATCGATACCAACGATGTTACGTTTATGCATTTTATAATTTGCATGAGGCTAGTTTGTAATTCTATATCATATTTTTTCAAGGTGTATTTGTATAAAAAGAATATTAAAAAAATATTCTTAATCCCTTAAAGTCAAATACAAATGGACGCTAAAAAAATGACGGAGGCAAACGACTCGGGACGAGTGCCGAATCCCAGGACTCGTGGATTGCATTTATTTTCGGCCAAAATGTAACTAGATTCTGTCGTATGCCATATCAGCTGGAGCTTCATGGTTGCCAGTTTTTTCTTGTATTGAAGCCTCTGAGCTGAAAAAAGAATATCCTTGGAAACATCTGCATACAGATTCTCCATATTTTTTGTGTTTGTATTGTGTGACAATTATTGCTAAATACATAAATGTACGAGTCAGCATACAACAATTGGAAACATCAATAAATGCTTGCTTCTAGTAAAGAGACAGGAGGATACAGTTTGTGTATATGAAGACAAATTAAACCTTGTTTTCTACCTTCATTTTGGTTTGCCAAATGAAGCTTAGTGGGAATCTTTGCATTGATTGTTATCTACTTTCTCATACTTCAAAAATTACACTTCTTCATTTATATCCAAAAAGTACATAAATCGACGTCAGTTATATGTGAGAAGCACAATCCGAACCATCCTAAATCGATAAATCGAAGAAGCTACATTGAAAGTTACTATGGTTCAATCCCTTTTAATTTACAGGTGTATCATTGAGAAACAGAAAACCTAACTAGCATCATCTTCCTGTCTCTAAAAGCCCCGAAGGAAAATGCCTTCCTAAAAGAATGATCAGGATCCCAAGAAAAACTGTTATATGATCCAAATATTTTGCAGCATTAGAGTATGCAATGATGGCCGACATAATGTGCAAAGTCACATGCCTGACATAGGTGTAGACGGGACAAAGGTTATACTACTCGAAGTGACCCTCCAAGCTCAATAGGTACAAGAGGAATAAGGGAGTGAAGAACATCGGTTATAAGTGGCCGATAACTTGGTTCAGGTTGTATACATAGCACTGCCACAGCAGCTACCTAATAAACAGAAGTATGAAATTAAAAAAATTGTTGCAAGACAAAAGCATGGTTCATATTAGTATTATTATGTACCTGATATAACTGCTTTAAATCCATTGTCTCTCTAACTACAGGATCCACAATATTTGGAAGCTTTGATCTATCAGTGAGCTGAGGCATTGCCTGTAAAAATTGATTATAACACTAAGTTCCAAATGTATTGAAACCATTGTAAAAGTTTTCTCTGAAGACGGTTATTAGAGGTTGAAAGAAAATTACCCATGTGACCATTGACTGGCACTGAGTTGGTGACATCTTTTCCACCGGCCTTCTTCCCATCAAAAGCTCAAGCAGCACAACTCCGAAAGCATATACATCACTTTTATCAGTAAGTTTGCCTGAAAAATGAGAATGATCATGATAATTGTTATTTAAGAATTACATTCGCGCACCATTCATAACAAAGAAAACAAAATAATAGAGTTGATTTTAGAGAACTACGCCACTGCAATTTCAGGAAAAGAGAAAAAGATCACAATGTTTATATTGATCTTCTGATAATAGGCTTCTTGGAAATCGCATATTATGCTGGTTCATCAACAACATAGATGCGATAATCCAATCGAGAAAAGTTGGCTCATCCATAGAGCCCTACAGAGCAAAGTAGATCCTAAACATGATTATATAACTCCACTATCACCGCACCTAATTGCATATGTTTTGCATAAATAAACTACAATTGTAGATACGTATATGTTCCAGATCTCATTCAAAATCTTGTACTTGATGCAATAGTTTAAGTGGTAAATCAAAGCACAGGTACACTTCCGGAGGGCACTACGAAAAAGCATAGTGCTGATGCACTATAAATCAGTAATTTATGTTTGAAGTCATCTACTAGAACTTGATTTCTGCTTAAATAAACACAATTCCTACTTTCTGATAGAGTTACAAACAAGAAGGTTCATAGGAAATGGAATTTTTAACTGCACAGGACAGAGGCCTGAAAGGCTAATAAGACATAAGAAGAGCTTCTTAACATGGAAATAGGTAGTTTAAAGAAGCAATGTATAAACAGATCAAAAAACCATTATAATTTATGAGGTAATAGAATTTTTGGCTTACCCTCTAACAGGTATTCTGGGGCAACATAACCCAGAGTTCCAGAAAGCTTTACGTTCTTGTTTTGTGTTCCAGCAGTCACAGCTAGACCAAAATCTGAAAGCTGAATGAAGTAAAAGCTTAGAAAGAGAAACAGTCAATCATAAATGACTATGTTCACAAGTGCATACAAGATGCTACCATTTTTATAGGAGATTTACCTTGGCATTAAAGTTGGAATCAAGAAGAATGTTTGATGATTTCAGATCTCTGTGGACTAATAGCGGGTGACAGTGCTCGTGAAGATATTCTAGTCCTCTAGCAATTGGTACGTCAGATACAACCATGTTAATTAACAAAATATTCAAAATAACTAAAAGAATTAACTAATAGGCCTTACCTAGCAACATCAACAGCAATTTTCATCCGTAGCTGCCACGTTAAGTCGGATCCATGAGTTGGTCCTATATTGATGATCAACAAAATATGATAAATATATCACAAATTATTGTATTTCATTATTGCAGCTAAGAATTAAGATGGGATTTATACCATGCAATTGGTTCTCCAAAGAGCCATTTTGCATCAGTTCATATACAAGAAACCTTGTTTCATCATGGATACAGTAACCCAAAAGAGAAATTATATTCTGATGCCGGATTTTAGTTAACCAATTTACCTCATTCTGCAATTGCAAGCAAATGTTTGACAAAGAAAAACCATCAATACTAATAGCAATTCCCAGTAAATAGATATCCAAACCAATTTCAGGGAGAAAGAAAAACCATCAATACTAATAGCAATTCCCAGTAAATAGATATCCAAACCAATTTCAGGGAGAAAGATAAGTTACATCAAATTCTCTTTCAGCATTCTGTCCTGCATCATCTATTCTCTTCACTGCTGATAGGAATTTTTCATTGAAAATAGCCTTATAGACACGTCCATTACCTCCCTCACCCAGAATATTACTTTCCTGGAAATTGTTCGTTGCAGCTTCTAATAAGTGATACTCAATAACAGCAACTGAATCTTTCTTACCAGCTATCCCTAATGAATTGAATCGTTCCATGATTGGACTCAATGAAAGTCCTTTGCCAGCATCTTCACAGTAAATATCATAACAGAAATTAAAAGAAATGGCAAAGAAGAAAACCTTAAAAAATAAAAGGAATAGCATAACAGCTGGACATGTCCATACGGAAACACTAAGAATAAAAGCATATGTGATTTCATGAAAATAAAATATACCAAAGCTCTGCTTCCTTTTGCCATTTGAATTCTTCAGGTATTTCAATCTATAGATCCAAAAGCATAAAAGAAACAGCAACAGTACACCAAGGAAAGTGGAAGCGACAATGAGTGTTACAAGTATTTTCTTGTTCAAATCTTGGTGGTGCACTGTTTTTATCTCTGGAATTCCTGGAAACAAAAAAACAAAAGAACACTTAGCAAACTATGCTAGATCATGCAAATAGACAGACAAGTAAGGCGCCAACAAAAATAAGTGGGATACGTGCAAGATCAGCCATAAAATTAATTACTCTAGCAGCATTTTGTGTATTTATGTTACCTTATGATTGCATAATCTACTCCTAAAGTCATCATTTGGTTGGACGAGTGACTAGCGGAAAACAATCCAATTAAAAATGTCTTAATTCGTTTATGTTTACAAGAAAATACTCAGCTCAACTATGCAATCTTGTTTCGTCAAAAACATTTTAGAGCGGGTTTTCCTTCTTTTATCTCCAAACCTCCGAGACCATAAAAGATTATGTAAGATTCATAATTCTAGTTTTATCTTTTTGTCCAATAATATTTTCTCAACGGCCAATTGGAGCATCAGTTCATAATCTAAAGGAACAAAAATAGGAATTCTTATTATAATGCACAAATGTGGACTATATCTATTACTTTTCACAGTTTAAAACTTTGATTTCAAATTATGAAACAGAGAAGAGCCTTTGAGCCATTTAAGGAGTCTCTGATAAAAAGATGAGCTGTTTCCATCAACCAAACAGGACACAAAGTGCTTTTCTATTTTGCTTTCATTTTGCTTCATCTCAGCGACCAAACAGACTACACACTCAAATTTCCAGAGTAAATGTACCAAACTGCAGCAGTAATGAATGAATCTATGCCATATATCAACCAATAGTATTGAAGACAAAATTCGATTTTGATTTAACATAGTGAAATAAAGCAAAGCCATTAACCCATGAGAGACAATGAACACACACGCCCAAAACCCTGGCCATTGTTGACATACCTGGAGATTCAGCTTCCATTTTTTCAGAAAACTGAGAGGTGGGTTCCTTCTCAGGAAGAAAAACAGGAGTAAAAATGGTGTACAGAGTTGTGTCTGGTCTGGCAATAATAGTGGATGAGAACAAAGAAAAGCTACATGCCCACATGGGCAGTAGCAAACCAAGAAACTTCATTGCCCCTTCTTTTGAAAGAGAGAGTAAATGAAACTTCTTTTTCTCTTTTACTCTTTCCCTTGTCTAAGCATTTTTTCTTTAACTTGAAACCCACCTACTCTAAATCTCTGTTTCTTAAAGTAGAATAAGACAAGACACTGTTGCATGAAAATAAAGAACAACTTTTTTTTTTCTCTTTTTGCGGTGCTTGGTTTATTAATCATCCAGTGCCATTTTGGTTTGAGAGTGTGACGCTGTGCGGGAGGGCGAATGAACATGAAATCACGTGGCAGTTATTCAAAGCTGTAAGTCCATATGACCAAAATTGGAGTGGAGGACGAAGATTATGACACTGAGGAAACCAAGGGCTCACACTAGTCAGAGCCACCTCAAGAAAGGATTTGGACATAATTATTCCAATGCCTCTTTTGTTTCCATATTGTTATTATATGGATACACAAGGAACCAATCTTATTAGGTATGACTATGTCGGTTAGTTGATTCCAATAATATCAATTCGCAGTAAAATTTATATAATTTTATATTTATATATAATATTTAAAATTTTTTTTAAAAAATAATTATGAGGTATTGGACAGGTTGTAATTGTAGTTGAATAACCATAAATAAAAGACAGCCACAAGTTGCTTCCTTCTTCCACATATTTGACCAAGGACCCCATTACTTGTGACTTCACTTAATGATGATAACAATTCTTATGGTTAGATTGCATTCTAAATGTGGATATTGAATTTTTCATTAGTTTTTAGTTTAATAAAGAGATATTCCAATTAATTTAATATTTTAACATGAAAGTAAGAGATTAAACAATTGATTTTTTTACATTAATTTTGAAAAAAGAATTTCTTAATTAATTTTAAAAAATAATTAACTTATTATTATAATTTAATAAACTAAATTTTTGTATTATCGGATTGTGTTCACAATCTTAAGCTATTGAAAGGGTTTAGAAAAATTAATTTCAATATTAGTGGATTTTCCATTTCACTAACTATAATATGAAAAAGAAAGAAAAACTAATTGAGAGAGAGTCAAATCTTGGTAGGCTTGGCATGTAAGCAATCCAAATGACTCCACTTGTGGTATGATCACAACTCTCATGTGAATTGAAAGATATATGATAAACACCCATAAATTAAATTAAATATATTTTATTAATATTAATAATACACTTTTTAATTTTATTTACACATAAATTAAAGATATGGTAGTTTTATAATATTTTATACTCATAAACTTTTTCTTATTCTCACCAAAAAAAAAAAATAAGACATGTTTGTATATAAAATTTGTATTGGTAATATTATTAAATCTGTATATACAAATTAATAATCATGCACAGATTGAATTCCTTGTAGTATTATTTACTCTGTGATGGGATGAAAATATTGATGTTGAATGAATGAGAATGATGGTTTGTTTTTCTTGAGAAGTTCTCCACTTCATTTTTATTGCACATGCGAATGGTTGAATAAATCGATACCGGTTCATGCATTCATAACATTTGCTAAAATTACATTTGACTTTTGAATATACAATTGTTTAATTTGTCTTTATTTATCTATAATTTAATATAAATAAGATAAAGTGTTAAATTATTGTATGTGATTAGCAATAGGTAAATTAATGTCATATACCTCTAATTAATTCATTTCCCTATGAAAATATATATATATATTTTATCCTAAGCCAATGATTCAAGTCAAGATTATTATAATTAATAATTATTTTAGTCAAAATATATTATTTGGTAGTGTGTAATGTCAATACCAATAATGAAAGGAACCTGTATAGAGCCATGTGCTTTAATATTTCTGTGTGGGTAATTGTCAATAACTTCCCATATTTTATGTTATTTTATTCAAAAGTTATTATTATTTGTCATAAAAAAAGATAAATATCGCATAGATTTCAATTTCATAATCATAGTGGAAGATTTTTGGAAGGAAACAAATGTGTAATTCTGATGTATTATATTACGGACTAACTAAGATTTTATCTTTAATTATATAAATTGTATTATTATTAAATATACAAACTCTAATAAAAATTCAATCATACAACTAATCTAACAAAGTTACATATTCTACATATTTATTACAGTTAAAAAAAAATAATAATAAATTAAGTGACAATAATATAATTATACGACATTAATTAATATATCGATTTGTATAAAATGTCTGCATCTTTTATATTATTATTATCAATAATGTTTTGAGGTATTATTAAAAATCAGGAAATGATTTAAATACCATTGTTATAAATTGAGAGTGATTTGCTTTCTAGCAGGTGCATCGTCTCCATCATTAGTAGTTAGTTAATAAGTCAATATGATCTTTTATCATTGTTATAAATTATGGGACTAATTTATATTATAAAAATAGCTGACATCGAATTGGCCTTTTGTCATTTTCACAAATAACTTATAAATAATTTAGATTAAGATAGGTATTCACACTTTATTATTAACCATTTGTGTAAATTATAATACAATTTTATAAATTATTGACTAATAGATTAAGATGTGAAAATATTTTCAACCAATAGACTTAAATGTATGTAGGTAACCTAAAATTGGACTTTGGTTTATGAATACTTTACTTTGAGACATATATGAAGTTGAATCTAAGAGCCTTTGCTGACCCATGAACTTGTATTGTTAGAGGCATGCTTGCTCATTTTTCCAATTATTATAAACTAAAGTTTTTTATCCTTCAATAAAAGTTTATTCTAAATATAGTTTTGTTTGCCCAAATAAAGGTTTCATAATGGGTTATGAATAATTTAGAACAAATAAAAGCGAGTGTGTAAATAAATTATTGCATTTATGGCCGTAGGACCATAAGATAAATTTGTTGAATATCAAAATTGGTTGAGAAAAGTGAGGAATGAACATTAATTATCAATTAAAAGAGTGTTCATTAAGAATTTTCACTATTGAGTTTTTGTAAATTATTTTCTTTTAACGTGCTAATCATATTAATACATTATACTGTGTTAATCATATTAATATAATCTTAATATAATAACGTAAATTAAAAATAATTTGTGAAAAAATATTTTCTTGTAGTGTTTTAATTTAAAATAGTATCGGTTTGTTTTGAGCCAATGATCAAACTTTATATTTGATTAGCCAGATATAAAGAGAGAGACATATCCCATGGATGGGTAGTATTATATAATGAACAACTATTATATCTTGGAGGTAAAGATTATTATTAACCTGTTTCACACTAAGATACAAATTTAGAAGGGTAGAAACTTTTGTTAAGGACGGTGCTATTTTACACCTTAATTGTTTTATAATTTAATATCAATCCTTCCATCATTATTATTGTATAAAAAGTTTGCATCCCATATATTATTCATAAAATTATCATAGAAATTGAATTAGAATTGTTAAGAATTTGTCTTTTAATTTCTTTTAAAGTACACTTAAAAGAAAAACAAAAACAACAACATATTTGAGTTTATGCACATGATGAGAAAGCATCTACCATAGTTTGCAAACATATTTGATATATATGATGTTATATGATTTATATTACATAACAAACTATTTGGTCTAAATCTTTTCATATAAGCTAATGTAAAATTATATAATAATATAAAATTTATTAACTTATTATATTAAACATTTAATATTTATTTATCGTATTAATTTACATAAAAGAAAATTGTATGTGATATAATGAATATTATATTGTTGCAATTTTCTTTCCTTTTCAATATTCTCCCTTTAACAAAAAATACATTACATAACAATATCATAACATGAAAGTGTTAATTATCACATAATCAACAATACTTACTCTTACAATTGAATTGATTTTATATTTTATTAATTAATATAATTATGTCACGTTAAGTTATACGCATAATTCATATTTTTAACATTATATGTAATATATAGCTTTTATCAATTTCAAAAAAAAAAAAATATAGTATAATTTTATTTTATTTTTTTTCTATTACAATTGCATGGTCATTAAATCAAATGTCTCCATTAGACTAACTTTCATTTATTTTGCGTTGTCATACTCTAGTTGAAATGAATTGTCATGCAAATGGTTTCTCAGACCAAAACAAAAACACTCGCTTTTTATCATCTCTCTATTATACATCACGTATATAAACCATAGTCCACCACCAAAACCAACCACTTTTCAAAGGAATCAAAGGAGAATTATAAGATCAGAAACCAAAACATGGGCAAGCATTTAGCAATAATACTCATTCTGATGTTGTTCATGATCATGTCACTAGATAGAGTTGCTACTGCCGCCATAATCTCTCTGTTTCACTCTTACTTTACGGCTCTAACACCACTCTAGCAAACAAGAGAAGAAATAAATGCCACTCTAGCAAACAAGAGAAGAAATAAACTGTAACGAAAGGAGATGAATAAATTGGAATGGTGGTTATGGTATTTATTTATTGAATAATGGCTCTATATATAGCCAGTAGAACGACGGATACATCCATAAAAATAAAAACTCTAGCAACTAACACGTGAGGACTAGATAACTCCTAAGAACTAAGTGAACACTGGGACTGAGTAAACATAAAGACTAGGTAAACGCAAAATTTATTATCAACAATATCTTTCTTAGAATCACCCAAACCTACTTTTTACTCATCTCCATCACAGTGGCATCCACATTTAATTTGTATTAATTTTCAAGTGGAGGTGTCCATCTGTTACTTCTTGTTGGCGAAACCTCCTCCATCAACTACCCCCCTTTTCTGCTACAGTTAACCTGAAAGAAGAAAGCACAACTTTGACTTTTACTAAGATGCAAAAAGGAGCTTCATCTTTCTTTTGCAACAAAGCAACATTCCTTCCGTTCCAAATTGCCATACTGTAACAATAATTTGGTTGAAATCTATCTTAACCTCCTCTGAATTTGTCTCTAACAAACCCTTCAAAGTTCCCATTAAGATGCTGATTTAATAATTCATATAAAGGAGTTAAATTTCATACTTTCTTGCAAACTTGCATCTAAGAATAGTGTGTAACACATCTTTAACCTCCCTACCACATCTCAATCATATTAGACTCTCCACCATCCCTCTGCTACACAGACTGTGTGTATTAAGTAAAAGATTTAAGAGACCTTGCTACGCAAAAATTTTTATTTTTGTCAAAACATCCATCTCCCATGGCACTTTCCACCCATTTGTGCGCAAGTTTGAACTGCTCGAAACCACTAATTCTAAATGATTGATTTGCGTTGCTACCCTATATCCACCAATCTTGATCGAATACCTGCCTTATTTATCAAAATGCCAAATTATCTGACCTGTCTACTTTTCTTTTTGCAAAGGAATTTGTAGAATTTATTCCTATCATCTACATGAAAAAAAATATTGTAATAACTCCCTATCCCATTTATTTCATTTGTAATAAACTGACAGACCTGAGATTCTTTCGATAATGATGTCAGGTGGATTGTTTTAAAAGTCACCAATCCAGGATCCAATTACGCTCAAGAATTTTCACCCGCCATCCCCAATTCTCCATCTATACCCTCTTTTAATAACCTCCCTTCTGTTAGGATATTTAAGTATTTAAATAAAAAACACATAGAAACATAATACTCTCTTAAATATCTTATAAATCGTGGCATTGAATGGCTAAAAATATAGTTCTTGTTAGATCTCCAAACTCACTTCCTCTCGGGCTTGGGCTCAATTTGAGCACATATTTTTAAATTTATGATATATTTATTTATTTAATTTTTTTTTTTAGCTAAAAGTTGTAATTGTTAAGAATAATTGTAATTTTACTAAGAGTTATAATTGTTAAAAATAATCTTAATTTTACTAAGGGTTGCATTAATTGAGAATAATTATAATCCTACAAATTTCAATTGTTAATTTTGTTTTATAAAAAGAAAATGTATTAAAAATTTTTTCAATGAAATATTATTATACTTTACTTAACTTGGGAATTACAATTGCTTCAATTAAAAAGAATTAATAATTAAATTTTAGTAAACAGTCTCTATCATCCTTCAAATAATTAAGGAAGGAGAGAAATACTGTTTTAGGACATTGCAATTATATTGCAAGCCTCTATCATTAATTTTATTTTTTAATTAATTTCTACGTAAGATATTTTATTTTTCAGTACAAATTAATAATATAATGTTCTATTG
>JAWDEX010000011.1:4288327-4316431 GCA_035221805.1 Trichilia hirta | reverse complement strand
TATTATTATATTATAATATTATAATTATATAATAAAATAATATATTAATTATTTTATTAATATTATATAATAAAATAATTAATTTATTATTTTAAAATTAAATAAAAAAATAAACTAAAATTTAAAATTTTATTTAAATTAATAAATTATTTTAATTTAAATTTAAGATTCAAACAATGAATTCAAACTGATCTAAAAATAACAAATGCCCACCTTTATAAGTTGAAAAAATTAAAATATTTTTTTTTTATTTTTATTAACTAGGCTAACATTGGCCATTTGACAAAACCCAAAGGACTATGTTAATTGGTAATATCTGGAGCATCTAATTAAAATGTTAATTAATATAATTTAAATATTAATATTATAAATACTTTAAATAAATATAAAAATATTTATACTATAAAATGTAAATATAAATTTTTTATATGTTTAATATATAGCTTTATTTATAAATTTAATTATTATGATTAATTTAAATAAGTAGTGCTCTTATAACTTTTTTATGGGTTTTCTCACTTGCAAATGCTAGGAAGGAAACAATTCCTCCTTACTGAAGTTCACAGACTAAGCAACATCTCATTGATTTATTTTTTTTCTTTTTATTTAAATTTTATAAATTTTTATTCAATTAAAAATTAAGAAAATAAAATATAAAATTTTTTAGTAGCCTATCTCCTTAAATTAAATTAAAAGAAAAAAGTGCCTTCGAACGAATTCATAATGACTATGTATAATTTCTTTAGATCTTTTAAGTCTTACTTCAAGAATATATATATATTGAATGAAAGGGAGTTTGGCAACGTGGGACTCCTGCCAAAAACTAAAATGCGGGGAAATTCACCAAACTCACACCATAAAATCATATTTTATTAAATTATTAATATAATAAAATTTTAAAACACAATGAAGAAATAGATTATTAAATAATTTTATTACTAATAATTGTTAACTAATTTACTAAAATATTAAAATAATATACTACAAGTTTACAACTAAAATATTCCTATCCACTTATTATGATTAAGAAAATGACATATACCATATAATCGTAAATTATTATTGTTATATTAATGTAATATTATTTGACTAATATTATCATTATTGTTACTGGTTGATAGTTTTGTTTTTGAGTATGTAGCCATGTGTCATAGTAGATCTTATAATGTATATAAAGCAACATGTATTCTGTTATTTTGGCAATTGAAAACAGGATCAATAATGTCAGTCAGTTTTCTGCCTAGAAGAAATTTTCTTCTCATTTTATCAGTAACCAAACAATCTTCAGTCTGCACTACAAATTTTCACTTGGTAGCAGAGTTATGTCGCATGCAAATCAAACAAATCAACTAAAAAAATTTTCCTTCTCGTTTATCGATCCAGGGAAACATAACGGGACAATTATCTTGTGTGAAAATTTTAAATTATCAGACAAATTTACTTACCATAATTATCACCTATTCTCATATTTTGATATCGTAAATTAAAATTATAATACGAAAATTTGTGAAATACTTTATATTTTTATTTTTAACATATAAAATATTTATAATAAATTTAAATTAAAATTTTAAATAATAAAAATATCTTAATTTTACTAAGTAATACATAAAAATAATTAAAATCAAATGGTATTTTATAATATTAAATATTTTATTTAAAATATTTAATTATTAATAAATATTATAATAAAAGTGAGTCGAGTTTATCTATTTAATGAAAGTATGATAATTCTTTCATCTATTATCTCATCTTAAACTTTCTAATACTTTTAACGTAAAATAATAAAAAGAGAGATAAGTATACAAAAATATACTTACGAGGAAACTATTATAGTAAATAATATATTAAATTGAGTTTATTTTAATTAATAAAAAGCATTAACTATAATCATACATAATTTCAAATAATTCATTTATTCAATATCAAACTTCATTTTATTAATTAGGCTAGTACTTTCTTTGAAAACATTATAGGATTTTCAACTTTTTTTGGAGCAATACCTTACCTATATTACACACAAGACTACTAACAAATTTCTCTCATAAAAATCATTTTATTCAAAACATAACCAAATTTAATAATATTGGCTACAAATAATTACGTGGTGATAACTGCAACTGTCTTTGTATAACCGTTAATTTCATGAATACCGTCAATTCCATAATTCGTCCTGTAAATCACCTAAGTGATATATCACGAGTTCAACCATATACTACTTTAAAAAAATAATTGGCCTCATCAATCATCTAGGTTATTTCTCACGATTCCAAATATAGGCTACTTGAAATAATAATCTACCCTAGAGATCACCTAATTGGCCTCTCAAAAGTTCAATTATAGGCTACTTGAATTAATAATTTGCTTTGTAAATCACTTATAATATGAGCAAGAGCGCTTACCATCCGGCTAAAAGCTTAAGTTGGTAGCAGAGGCGCAACTCTAATCATATAACACCATTGGACATGAGCCACCAGGTTGAACCTGGCCCACAGACCCAACATGCACCCCTCACAACCCTTGGACATATCAAGACCAACCAAGAATGACACCATAACTTATGTAGAATGATAAGATTTATTAAAAAAAATACAACATTAATACAATTAATAACAATATATAAATAATATGGATCAATTGGGAGCTAATCGTATTATCATGCCAGTTACTTTATATATATGAGTTTTAGAAAAAGAGTTTATATTCTTAAAGTCATTTAAAATTATGTAACGAGTTAGGACTAATAGCCTTTAACCTTTTATATAATTTTCAAGTTATTGGATTAAGTTTTTTTAAAGAGTTCAAATTATATCTCACAAGCGCATTACTTACGCATGTTAAATTTAATATTAATTATTATAAGTATATTAATTCATTTATTAAAAAATTATGCAATAATCTAGGTATACGGTGTCACAAATAAAGATGGCAAAAAAGATCTATATTGGTCTAGCTAGTAAAAAAATTCAAGTTTTTTAATGTGAATATATATTACCCACATGCTTAAAAAAATAAAAAATAGTATATTATTTTTAAAACTCGTATATGTTATAGGCCGAATATGAGTTTGATGAAAACCACATGCACTCGGCCCATAACTTAAATTTGACCATCGTTCATCATTAATGACTGTTACTAGCTGAAATTTTTAATGACATTTAATATCAAATTTAATATTATTAGAATTTTCTTTCAATTTTATATGCAATAGTACTATTATAATTACTATATGACTAATCAATTTTCGTAGATTTAAAGTTAAAGTTTTAAAATTTAAAACTTTAACTTTAAATCTACGAAAATTGGTTAGTAGTATGGTAATTCTAGTAGTTTATTGAGTGTAAAATCAAAAAAGGATTATAATAATTTGATTGATGGCAATCAATGGCAGCAAAATTTAAATTTTATTTCAGATTTTGATATTCGCATATCCACACTGTTACAATCTAACTCAACCTAGGCTTAGGCCTAGACAATTTTTAAAATTTCATTCATATCTGTGGTCATCTTACTTCATCCAAGTTTGGTCCAAAAATGGAAAACTTGGCTCGAACTCGAGATTTTGCCATCTCTTCACCCTTTTATAATAATAAAATATTAAGAAATTTTTTATCTTAATAGACTTTAATATTGTAAAACCTCGTATCTTGATTCAAGGGCATTATGATAAATTTAAATGGAAGGGTATTTTTGCTATTTTAAAATTTTTATATTTGAATTTAATAGTGATTTTTGACCACCATCTATTGACGTCCAATAAGTATTTTAAGAAGATTTAAATTAAATGGAATGAATTTGAGAAAATTTGTCTTGAAGTCTTAACCTTGTACCTGAGCTTTAAGCATAAATTTTCATTAATGAGGATATTTAGTGGATAATCCGTTGGTTCCTACTCAAATAAGAGTCAAATACAATTCTATAGAAAAAAATTTAAGTCAAATACGAGGTTAGACGAAAGAGAATCAAAGCTGAGAATATGAAAGTCAAAAAGCCAGATAGTATAGGAAGCATTTCTAGAATAGAGAGAAATTGGCCTAATAATATAAGACTCATCTCTTAGATTTAAGTTCAATAAAGGCATTTTTTATTTTAATCATATACATGCGTATGTGTAATTGGTAGATGGGTGATATTACATAGAGATTAGGGGCTTATTTTGGTAATATATTTTGTTATGAATGAAAATTTGAGGTATGCAAGTTGGTAATGTGCTTATTCAGTCCCAAGATGAGTAAAATAAAGGGAATGTCAATCTCATTATTGAAAGTATCGACATTGTTAAAAAGCAGAGTTAAAAGTATCGATATTATGGCGAATACATTGATATATATAAAAAGTATTGATATTTAAAATTATCGATATTTTAAGTAAAGATATCAATACTTTAGGATGAAAAGATCAATATCTAGTGGCTCTAAAAAGAAAGGGTTGATACTTACTAAAAGTATATCAATATTTAGTGAGCTATAAAGAAAAGTATTGCCACTTAGGGGCAATGTATTGATACATTAAAGTGAAAAAGTTTTATATTAATACACTTAAGGTTCTAGAAAATTAAAAAATAATTATAGTGTGGACTAGATCGATATTTGACGAGAAAGTATTAATACCTAGATGAAAGTATTGATAGTTTCAAGTTCAGAAGTTAAATATCAATTCTAGAGAGTGAGAAGAGAGAAAATGAAGAAATAGATTGATATTTTGGATTATAGTATTGATACTCAGGAAAAAGTATTGATACATTGAAGTAATATATAAATACTTTTTGACGAATAAATAAGGATCGATCTAGACTTGTTGGGAATCAAAATATTGTAGCTATGAGATTCTTATATTACCATTTTTTTTAAAACTTCTCTCTTTTAACTCTTCAAGGGCAATGGAGTAAATATAAATGACTCTATAAATAGAGGTCAAAGCTAAGAATGGATTAGTTTCCTCTTGTTACCATTTTCTTCTTGCTTCAACATAAATACTCTCTTCTCTTTCTCTCTAAAAAATTTGACAATCCTTATCTCATTTTTTGTAATTTTCTCTGATCAATCATAAATTTCTCATTAAAAATAACACCCCTAACTTATTATGAACCTGTATTGTTCAACTTGAGCAAGAATAATGCAAGAAATTAATAAGGAAGAAACCTAGGTATAGACTGTCTCTCTATCCAATTAAGCGCATATTCTTGGATATGAACCCCAAACGTGATATATGCATACTATATAATTTTATTCCTCTATTCAATCAAGTGCGTAACCCTAGACATGAATGCCAGACATAACATATGCATCACATAGATACAAACATATATGCATGATATATACATATAAGCATGAGATAATGTTTGCAATGTGATGTATGCCTCACATGTATATATAACTAATTATTTAATTATATCAATTCTTTTATATGATGATTTCACTAATATTTTATCCACTCACTAAGTCTTCTCAAAGACTTACTTTTACCACATTACAGTTTTGCAGGTATCTCAATAGATGCTTGAAAAGTAGATAAGTAGAGTGGATGTCAGAGTGCAATCATTAAGATTTAAGTCTACCCATATATAGTCATTCTATGATTTGGGCAATGTAGCCTGCTATGTATTCTAAAATACGTAAATATGTTAAGTTTTGTTTATGTATATTTTGGGTATTAAGTCCTATATCTCATTTAAATGAATAAAGTTAATTATTATGTATTGTTCTCTCAGTTAATGGGTTAAGTCCCATATGCATATGTGTAATCTGTATATATCATATTACAAGAGTTGAATTTATAATCCGCATGTTAATAGAAACTCAAAGAGATGAGGTTAGGCTTGTCTAATGTCGACCACACTCCAAAAACTCTAAAGTGTGGCAAATATTTGTTTATTGTATCAATTTATACAAAATAAATTATAGGTAATATTATGAATATTACATTGATGTAATTTTATTCCTCTCTAATAATTGCCACTTTAGCCATAAATGCATTTCACAATATTATTTGATATAATAATATTAGTAATCATATGATCACAATGATTTGCTTTCATTAATTGAATTAATTTTATTTTTTATCAGTAAATATAATCATATCACATGAAATTTTATATAATAGCTTGTATCTCTAGCATTATAAAATTAAAATGCAATCGTCTTGAGCACTTTAACCAAAAAAAAAAATTCTCTTATTTTTGTTCCTTAAAAGAGCATGATCATTAATGCAATATCTCAATTAGACTCTTTCGTTCATTAATTTATTTTTCATCGTCCTACTCTAGGAAGCAATGAATTGTAATGCAAACCAATTTTTTAGACCAAAACAAACACTTACTGCCATTTATAGAATGACTTCATCATCTCTCTAGTATACAACCAATATATAAATCATAACCCACCACCAAAACCACCCACAACAACAAAAATCCCCACTTTTCAAAGAAATCAAAGGAGAGCTATAAAATCAGAAAAAAAAAAAAAAAAAAAAAAAGGGCAAGTACTTAGCAATATTAATCCTAGTTCTGATGTCGATCATGAAACTGGAAACTTCAGCCATCCCGGTGTCATCGCTGCATTTTTCGTTGAAAAGAAAAGTTAATGCTCAGAATGATTTGGGTGATGGGATTCTCTTGGTAACTAATTGTCAATTTGCAGATGATGATCTGGATGTGCATGATCTCTCAAATGGAGATTACACAGAATGGTCATTGGGTCTTTATGTCTTGGGGGAAACACTCTTTCGGTGATCAGTGAAATGGAATAATTTATATGGGAAATTTGATGTATATAACAAGAAGAAAGACTTTTATAGGTTATGTTTGTAGGTATAGCATTAGACAAGATGGAGCCTATGCTGATGACGACAATAATACCACTCGGATGTTGTATTATGCTTGGAAAAAGTGAGATATATATGCTGGCTTGAAAATTAAAATAAGAAAGTAAATAAAAGAAGTACATCTTTTCTTTTCTCTTTGCATGCATAAGAATGGTGAATCTGGAAACAGTCGTGATCTTATTTGGCAATCGGTTGTAGTCATATGTCATCGTATATAATTGGAAATTGCTGACCAACATCAACGCTAGGGTTTTCTTTTTATCCATTTTAACTGGCAGCGACATTTGTCCTCTTCATATTCTAAAGAAGAAACAAATGCTTTTAGAGGCAAGTGAAGACAGATCCACCAGGATACAGCGAAGAACGTACGGCCTTCCATTGCATTTAAGGTTGTGATTGGTTTGTCAAATATGGCACATAGAACAATGCAGCGAGCAAATCTTTTAAGTTTATCAATTGCACACAGGCTTTATCAAGACAGATGGAGCTCAACAAATACATGCCTATCTGTAAATATTGAAACTCGAAACTTTAAGCTGGACTCACTTAATTCTAATCTCTTCATATTTAATGAATATTTATGTATTGATTAATGCATGCATGCACGCATACATAGGCCGTTGACCATACATGATACACAGACTGTTGATTATTCCTTTTGCCTTGTAGTGTATGCATGGATCATGTTCTACGAGCCTAAAGACAAGCAATCAAAGGCTAGAGGGGGCCAAAACTAATTCAGGATGCTGTAATGTTAACAGAAGCCATTACTTTTCTAGTTGACATTGAACATTAATTTATTATTAACAAAGAGAGATTCACAATATTATTAATTTTTAGCTTAGGACATCATATTTTTTTAGTATGTATAACATAGGCTATTTAATGTTGATTTTGGCATAATTTAAAGCAATTCAACTTCGAATTGCATTGAACTGGAAAATATAATATTTAAAAGCGAAAATTATCTAATGTAATATCGGTATTCAGTAAATTATTATATTTAAAAAGATTTAATATTATGAGTATGACTGATAATAGTATTTGACTATTGCTACGATAAGCTATTTTGGTTGCTGATATAAACATGACATCGTAATTAAAATTCCATTACCTCCAAAGCATTCTTCAATATCTGGAGGATCATCAAATTGTGATCCTTTGTTCAGTTATCTATTTGATACTTGCCGTCAATGGCCTTTCACTACTTCACCTCCTCCGGACAACCCATTTCTGCCAACTTCTCGACCATCTCCTCGCAGGAATCCACCGCCAATACAAACGCCGATAATATCATCACCACCACCACTAAGTTCTTCTCCCCCACCTGCAGATGCATCTCCTCCTCCAGTTGTTGCGTCACCACCAACACTAGTTCTCTAACCTCCATCACCATCACCACCGCCTCCAGAATCTTCCCCACCACCGCCATTGGTTCCTTCCCCACCGCCGCCTATCACCACTCCAGAACCAGTATTTCCATGGTTTGAACCGCCTGATACAATGTTGTCACCACCACCGAACATCTTCTTTCCTCCACCAGAAAACGATCATACACCGCCACTCCCAGATGAATTTTCTCGGTCACCACCGCTTGTTCCAACATTTCTGCCTCCACCGGGACCAGATTTCCGGCCTCCAGATGAATCTACACCAGGACCACCGCTTGTTCCAACATTCTTCCCATCGCCAGATGAATCGTCTACGTCGCCGCCGCTCTTCCCAATATCTTTAACACCACCGGAAGTGGACTCTCCTCCTGATGAGTTTACACTAGCACCGCCGTCTGTCCCAACATTTCTTCCGCCACCAGAGCAAGATTTTCCACCTGATGAATTTCCCCGAGCACCACCATTAATACCAGTATTTTCTTCACCGCCTGATCCTCCAGGATTACCGTCACTACCTCCAGAACAGCCCGTTGGCTCAATGCCAAGTGTCCCAGATTTTTTCCACCCGCTCCTGTAGTTCCTAGTCCTGATATACCGGAGATTCCTTAGCAGCTACTGTTGCTTACAATCTCTGTCTAGTCTCCGTTTCATTTTCCAGGGTAATCCGAATAGTCTCCCAGTTCAAGAACTGAAGATTTCTTGCAAGTATTCTCGCTCAACTTTATTGAAAAATAATCGTAGAGTAGTTTGTAATGTCAAGCCTTGTTGATATGTTTCATGCATGCTTTCTTTATGTTGTGTGATTCATTTAATTTTCTTACTATTTTTCTTTTGGATAAATTGAAATTGTCTTTAATCATATCAAAAGTATATGTGAAATAACAAGTTGTTCATATAAAAATAATGAAAATTAGTTATTTACTTCCAAAGATTTAGTGTTAAATGGTCAAGTATGCCCAAAATTTATGATAAACTAGCGGCTTAATTGTATATATTTAGGCTAAAAATATTTGTAGTTCAAGTGAACTTGAGATCATTTCTGAGGGGCATAGTTAAAGTTACGCATGCTTTAAGGTATGTTTAGTTTAGTTTAGTATTATGGTGTGATTGCATTTAATTTATAATAGATAAGAGTACCAAAAAAATTTAAATATTTAAAATTAATGCTCTTAAATATTTTTTTATTTTTTATTTTTAAAATATAATAGATATATAATAATTTTAAACAAAATATTGTTAATTTAAAAATCAAATTGTAACATAATTTTATGTTATTTTATAATTTTTTACTCTTTATAAAAAATATTAAAATATTAAAATCATATATAAGTAAAATTGATGGTTTTCTTTATGATGTCATCATCAATTAAAAGAAATTAAAACATGAAATGTATCTCAATAGAAAGTCAAAATAAACTAAAACAAATTATGAATTTTGGAAGAACCAAAAGCCCCAAAATTGGAGCGTCCGATTATTTCAAATTCTAGTATTTGAGATCATGTAGTATCCACTTTCCCATCGAGAGATTCAATCAATCACACTTTCCTTTCAATTCTCTGAATACTTCATGGTTGCTATTTTATCCTTCTCTTTCTGCAGAATTTTCTCTCGTTTCAAGGCAGAAAATGACAGAGGAACCAAGGGATTTACTGCAAGAATGCTGGGAGTTGATATTTAATTTGCTTGATGATCGACGCCACTTCGTATCACTGTCTTTAGTCTGCCAAAAATTTCTTTCAATCACCAATTATCTTCGCTTTAACCTCAAATTCATTGACTCATCAATCCCATTTCTCCCCTGGTTCTTGAACCGCTTTCAGAATCTTAAGAAAATCGATTTTAGTGAATTCCGGGGTGAACTAAATTCCGTTCTTGATCAGATTTCACGATCTGGGTTGGATCTTGAATCGGTTAATATTTGGAATCAGAAGAGTTTTCCGTTAATGGGTGTGAGAGAGTAGGGAACTAGGATGAAGAATTTGAAGGAATTGTTTTCTTCAAAGATTATTTCTTTACAAGATAGCGACTTAGTTGCAATTGCGGAGTGTTGTTCGTTTCTCGTAGTTATGGATATTAGTTATGCTGAAACGAATACTAATTTCCTGCAATTTAGGTCTTTGATGCCACAATCTAATATAGGTTTCATAACTGATTCAGGGATTCAAGCTTTATCAGTGAAGCTTAAGAGACTATACAAAATCAATCTGTCAGGTAATTTGTTCATTACTGATGGGTCACTTATATCTTTGTCTTCAAATCTTCCTTTTTTAAGAGAAGTTTTGATTCGTGATTGTCACTTGGAAAATTGCAAATATTTGACTACAAGAGGAGTGAGGAAAGTGGTGGAAAATTGTCAGACGCTGAGGGAGATCAATTTGAAGGGTTGTTATGAAGTGAACGCTGATGTTTTTGGTTTGGATGGTATTCTCGAGGCCATCGTCAAGAAAAATATGCCCATCACAAGTTTTACTCCTACTGAAAGTCAAACGAACATTTTCTTGCGTCACGGATGCCTAGTCTGCAGGGGTTAGTAGTAGCTCTATGGGTGATTGCTCTCTGTACTAACTATTCTGAAGTTTTTTCAGTTATTTCTATACAAAATTCGAAAGGGAAGATCTACGGTGATGGTTTGATCCTTTAACGTTGTATAGACTTTGCACTTTCTTAGTTAAAACCAAAAAAAAAAAATGTGTTTTGTGTCATCTTGTGAACTCATCATAGTTGTTTAGTGAATAAAAAGTGAAAGGATTGTTTGTGTAACCATTTGTGGATTTCATTTTATTGTGCATCCATTTCCGTTTAATTTCAGCTCTTTCCTGATTGCTTGACTTCGAAGGGACTGAAGATTACATTTTACGTCAAGATGTCAGAATGAATCAATTCGAAAGAGGGTAAATAACTATTTTTCAACTACTTTTGACCGTCTTCATATTTCTATAAATAGATCTTTATTTTTGAGTCACTGCAGGAGGTGATGAGTATTTTGGGAAAAAGCAAAGGTATTCGGATATTGAGTAAAAAATTAGGAAGAATTGATAACTTACCCATTGAATAAAGTGACATAAGGTTAACATTTGTACCAAGGACATCATGACACCAAACTGAATCTAGAGTCCCACAACCACCACCATAAAATTCATAAATAAGCAATTTGAGCACGGCTGAAATTAGGAGCAAAATCTGCTTTGACAAATGAACAAATATGGGATAAGACTGTCATTATAATTTTCAGAAACAACTCAACAATATATGTAACATTTCTGCTCTTTTCGCCATTACATTTTCGATTCTAAACGTTATTTCTTCGTATGGGAAAACATAAACGTCATCTTATTACAATAATAGGAGAAGAGAGATGGGGAAAACTTTGATACAAAATTTGACAAACCAACCTATGCAAATTTTGATATATTGAGAACTGATATTGTTACATTCTTTTTTTTTCCTAGTCTAGTTCGTCATCCCTTTCTAGGTCAAGGTTTTGTACTCCGGATTGTCCCGGAGACCCAGTTTCGAGAGCACAAAGCAGTAAGAATCCCAGTCGGTTCTTCGGAGATACTTCAGCATTCTCTTCCTCCTCTGCACCATTGCTTGAAGACCCTTAAGAGAATGTTTATCCTACAACATTATAGCACATTAATTAGAAAAATTACAGCACGTTGTAAGTTATTAATTACAAAAATTATAGTGCATTGTAAGTAAATTCTATTATTGCATCAGATTAAATAGAAAACCACCATTGACACTGTTACCAACACTACTTACTAGCTGTTACCATTCTTAAAAGTATTAATGAATAAAAATCATGGCAATAGAAATTTCAGACAATTTAATGAGTAAGAAAAGATCAAAAACTAATTTCACGTATTATTTATATTAAGGATTGCAATAAGTTTTATAATATTTACTTTTGGTTTATGAACTGTGCTTCCATGAATTTAGTATTTCGGACGCATGTGCTTCCTTGGGCATATTTAGCTTACTTGATTACTTTTCTCATTTTTGTATCCTACAGTGGTGCAATTTATAATGTGGTTTATGCCTTGTGTTCTATGTATAACCATTTGATAAAGGGGTTTAGTATTTTATACTACCATAGATTGTGAGACAAGGAAATTTGCATGTTGTTTTGGACAAAGCTCTAGCCACAGCCCACATCAGCCTACACTAAGTATGCCAAAATTATACAAATCACTACGAGGGAAAATTAAAACCAATTATATAGGGACACTGGATTGCATAGAAGCCGTAATTCTCATCATTTTCTAATTTCTCACTGATTATATGATTGTCCTTCTCTTCTTGTCATCAATGTCAGCACTTGAAAACTTCAACCTCACAAATTAGCTGATGCTGATTGCTCAACATGTCCAAATAGTGTGTCGGTGTGGGTGTGTTTGTGCATGTGAACAAAGAATATCCAGTAACGATTTGCACATAGCTGCACAAAACTATGGCTAAATCCAACTACAGCATGCAAAATTGTACTCAACTCAGAAAACATGAAGCATTACCAAATAATATCTCAGAAAGCAACAATAAATTATAGAATAGAGTGGACAAAATACGACAGTAACATAAAGAGATCTTGCTCCCACGCTCACCTTTTTGTGCAAAACTGAAGACAAATGCTTGATCTTAGTTGTGAGTTGTGCAACTGCAAAAGCAATCAGAGATGACAACAGCAGGATCAGCGGAGATGGCGTGTGTGAACAAAAATAGAAAAAAATTATAAAAGTATTTCACTTGTCATCATTTGAGCTAATTGCAACAAACCCATAATTCAGAAATTTCACATGCTAAATGAAATCTGAAACTAACACATTCATCCAATTTATTTATAAATCTCTGTTTCCTATAAAAAAAAAAAAGAAAAAAAAAAGGGTGATCGTCTGATTTCTTGCCCTCATGGAGGTAAACCATACAGAAAAAATAAACTGCAAAGGAAGCCAATTAGTGGTATATGACCCAAATTAAAAACAAGTCAGCCACATTTTCAAGTTCCAACTATTTAACAAACTTACCAAATGCATATACCAAAGACCTCTCAAGTGTATTCCAAAAACTAGCACAATTCATGCAAAAGCAACAGTAGCTTGACACTGGATTGTTCTTATAGTAACACCAATATAATACAGGTCCTTCCATCATGTGGTGAAAGAACCAAAGATCCCCGTTTGTGAAGTCAATTCGAACAAAAAAATCCCTGAAAATCTCTTTAGACATGGTTCTATTGCCAAGATTTACACCACTAAATTTGAGCTTCCACGCTTCCTTTGGTCAAAAATTCTCTCCTTTACTAGATAAAGAGGCATAATGTTAAGAAAGGAAGGAACCAAAGAACAACTCTTAAATGAGATGGCAAAAAAAAATAAATAAATAAACCTGTTTAAAGCCAAACTAAGAAAAATGAAATTTTGAAAAATAGCCTAGCTACATTTCTGCAATACCAGCTATGTAAGTGCAGGCCAAGAATCAACGTTATAGACATAAATCACACAATAAAAGACCAAAGAAATTTACTGCTCTAAGAATGGCTGCATTTAATGAAACCAATCCCTTACTTTGAACCCGTGCAGATCCACAATCTGATTCTGACATCTTAAATTCTTCTCTTACTTTTGCAAGCTCAATTTTTATTTTTTCAGCCGATGACATGTTATCTGGATGGAAAAACTGCATAAAAAATCATTAGGCCATACAAGTTACCAATTATATTAGAAAGACACATTGACTTGTTTTACAATAGGCTTGTATCCAAATACTTTGCAATAAAAATGACATGTTTTAAAACATAATGTCATTATATATCAATAGCATATAATGAGTTTTCCAAGTTCTATCAACAAGAAACATGCTCTATGCAGCAACTACGATGCTGATGAAAACTGTTCCTCCTATATATGTCAGATTAACAATAAATTATAACTATAAACAAAAGTAATAAAAAGGTCAAATAACCATAGAAGACAACAAAGGACATAAATGCGCAGAACTTACACTTATATATACTCGTAAGCCTACATAAAATTCATGTGTAATAGCAGCCTAAAATACAATGGAACTATGGACCTAAAGATATTTAGAGCATCAGCAGGCAAACTTGATTCTTGTGAATCTAACTAGATAACCATGGAAAGGCAATTCTAGCAAATACAACTTTAAATGCCACTGAAAAAGGTGAAAATTGAGTACAAGCAATTCCAACATAAGAGAACAATTTAAAGCCACAACAATAAGAAATCAAATGAAACTCCATAATACCACTCAGATACAGAAAATCACACACAAAAACAAAAAAAAAAAAATTTGCACTTGCCTTCTCGACTAGATGCTCCTTTGGAGGATGCAGCATAAAGTTTGGTGTTCCACCTAACTGACTCAACACACTTTTAGCTGAAACAATAAGTTTAATCAATAAATTATTAAAGGAGCACATCATCAGTCATTGGAGGTAAATTTAATTTAATAATTCCCTCTCAGAAATAAACATTTGAGTAAAGAATTTAGTGTTTGATTTGCAGACATGAAAACGCAATAATTTTCTTTTTGCAATTATAAGCCAACAATTTATAAACCAAATGTCCCATTGAGCTTTCTTCATTGTCTAATAATCTGAATACAAATTTAATGACTTCTGTTTATTATCAGTAATTCAACACCTCCAACCTCTAGAATTTTCAAAATCAAGAAATGAGCAAAGAATATCATTTTATCAGAAATCTGGACAATATGGCAGCCAAAACTAACAACAGTAGAATACTCACTTGAGGTTCTTTTGTTTTTCTCGTTAATACTCTCTAAGCTCTCCCTCAAGTCCTTGTAACCATATCCACCAATTAGCGTTTCCTTCTCCTTCTTGTCCATCTCCCTCACCTTCATCAACCTCTCACTCAACTCCTTCAGTGAAAACCCACCTTCCAACCCTTCTGGCCGCAATTTTCGCAATTTCTCCCCCAACTCTTCGTGTCTATACGTCCTCAGAAACTCCGTTTTCATCCCCTCCTTCTCGCCACTCCGCTCCTGAGCCATCATTTCCTTTCCAAACACCGCAAGTGGAAGCTCCTGGGTCGTCCTACCAATCACGTGATTCGTATTCGATCGTTCAGGTTTCATGTTCAAGCTGTTCTTCAAAGCGGACAACGATAACGAACCTGCATTGCTTCTCACATTGCTTCCATTGGCAGTATTACTATTATTCATTCTCATATTTCGTAAACTCTCTCGGATCGAATCGAAGTTAAGTTTCCCACTTGGTTTTCCTTCACTAATCGTGTTCCTTTTGTACAGTTCTTGAAACGAGAAATGCTTTGATTGAGTAGCTGTAGAGTTTCTCTCCATAGGGTGTGGCGCAGCAGAACGTTGCCGGAACTCGGCGAGATTCTTGCTGATCTGTTCAAAATCAGGTGCACCTACTGTGCTTTGACCTTTTCCAAATGACGTAGTTTGATTCTTCCGCTGTTTCCTGAGGCTGGCTCTGACATCGCTCAAATAAGTGTTGAATGAAGATTGTAAAGAACTGTTGTCGTTTCCATCATCATTGTTGTTGTTCCCGTTCTGGGAAGTCGAGAAAAGGTGAACGAGACATGGGTTCAAGAGGGATTCGTGTTTGGGTTTACAGAGATGCAGAGCCATGGGAGACTGCGATTGAGAATCGCAGAAGCTAGGGGTTTGGCTTGGGAAGGGAAAGGAAGAGAACTTGCGGTTTAGAGGGGATTACGGTTCGGGTTTGGACCGAGAAATAAAACCCGGTTTGATGGAACGTTGGAGTCGACAGCCATGTCTATCAATTATCAGGAATCAAGACAAGCATATTGCTCTTGCATTCCGCAATTTGGCATCAAATAGCACCTTTTGGACAATTTTACCCCGAATTTCCACCGATCCCCATTTATTTTCTATGGTGCCTTGCAGTAATTGAAACTAACGAAAATTTTAGTAAATTCCTTTTCACTGAATACCATTTGAATCATTATAACAATTTAACATTTTTAAATAAATAATTATTTAAACTAATAAAGAAAAAATTTTAATTTGAAATAAGGTTGGAGGTTTTAATCTATTATTTACTGAAATTCAAATTTTAAAATTTAAAGATTCATTTAGTTATTAAGTTTAATTAATTTTATATGCATATATTGACATCTCATAATATAATTAAAAAAATAAAAGTGAAAGGAAAGTTTTTTGCCACTATTTATATTTGTCTAATATATAATTAATTTAATTTTTGCTATTCAATTATAAATAAAAATTTTTAACTTAAAATTTGATTTAAAATAATAATATAATTTTTTATTTATTAACTTTTATAATTTAAAAATAGATAGACTTGTTGAATTGATAATATTAAATACTAATTCTTGTAAAATTTTATATTTAAATTTAAGTTAAAATTTTAACGCAAGCATCCACCTCTTTTAATTATACCTCTTTCTGAATTAATTTGCATAATACTTTGTTTTATCGTTTCTCGGGTATACGATAATTGTGAATAGTTGGTCTAGCTTGTCTAAACCATGGGCCTGGCTTGTGATGGTTGAACATAAGTTGGGTTCGGTCCATAAATTGACTCTTTCAAGCATATGGCCCACCCTACTAGCGTTTGCATAAACCAAGATTTTAAAAATTATTTGAATATTTTTTTCAAAGAATATGAAGAAATTTATTAAAGAAAAAAGATTGAAATACAAAAGTGTCATTAAATTAAAATTAAAAAAAAAACTCTAGAACCACAACAAAGGAATTCTTTTTTTTCAATATCACAAAAAAATAACTTAAATTAAAATAGTGTGAACAAAGTTTAAACTTGAACTTCATTTTCATTTTCGTAGAAGAATAAAATAATTATTTGTCCTATTAGTTTTTCCAAGAATTTTCTTCGTTTGTTCTTAGTTTGAATGTGTTAAAAAGTAAATGGAAGGTGGAATATTTTTCAAATATAATTTAATACCAATTCTTAGTTTTATGTAGTAAAGCAGAAACGATGCCGTTTTCACAAAAACAATCATAAAGCTACATAATTTATTTCAGTTTTTTAAAACATTAAATTACTATATCAAGAAGAATTTTTTAAACTTTGTGATGCTATTACGACTCCGTTTTGATCTAATCTTCTATCAAAAACAAAGCCGATCACAAACCTGGGCCCACCTTTAATCTGGAATGATTCATACCATATCATTTCCATACTGTACCTCAACAAAGTACTGCACCTACAAACACAAGACGATAATTGCATGAACGCAAACAGATTATTCCTTCGCACGTGCCGAACCTTCTTTCATTGTCGGCACGTGCGAGGAGAGGAGAATAACAATCGACGTTAAGAAGTGGGGGTAACTGAGTAAGTGCGTTTGGCAGTCAGTCACGCTCTTCATACATAACGAACTAAATGAAGATTTGTCATTACATAGACATGCGCTTCGTAGGAGTATATATTACACGAGCCAATCAGTTATTTAACAAGTAGAAGCTTTTTGTTTTGTTTTTTCAGTCTCGATCTAAGTGGCAATGGTCCAGTGGATGAATAATGATAGTGGACCAGGTCTAAAATCTGATGACTCTGCTCCAACCTAATTCCTTTTGATTCTACCTAGATTTATCTGAAAACCTAGTAAGATTGCTTCTAACATTAACATAAAAGATTATTATTAAATAAAAAAAAATTATATATTTTTATTTTACTAAATTTAAATAATAAATTGAATCAATAAATATTGATTGGTATCAAGGAAACTACCCTCACTGTTTTACATCATTTTAAATTGTTGAATTCGATGTAATGGATAAAATTGTATTTTACGTATATATTAATTATCATTAATTAATTAATTAATTATAAATTTATTGTATATGTCTCGTCTAATTTAATAATTAAAAATTTATTAATTTTACCAGCGTCATACACTCTTCCAATTAATTTTGTTTGGTCAAGCACCAAGATTTGAAATTTAGAAGTAGAACGTGCGCATTTTGTACTTTTAGAAATATTGTTCAGAGATTAAAAATATACTTCACTTATAGAACTCGCCTATAATATAGTTCAAAAGATTGAAAAGATATTTTAGATTTAGATTATAAATTGCTTATGAATCTAGAGTGAATGATAGAATTATAATAAAAAAATCTTAATGTGATGATGTTGAATAATTACGTATATTTAATATTTTTATATGAATTAAAAAATAATATAAAATATATGACATATATATAATGTAAAAAATTCGTATTTCTAATATTATTTTTAATATGATAGTTTTAAAAAATGAGTATAAATCTAATTATGTATATTTATATAACAATTTATAAATATAATTTCTAATAGTAATGTTTGTACAAAAAAAAAAAAAAGACTATATATTTAAATATAAATTTAGATTTAGATCTAAATAAAATTTAATTTTTATACAATGGACAAAGGCTCAATTAAAATGCCATAAAAATAATACATACAACAACCGTGTTCTAAATTATTAATATGATATTTTTGTCTTCAAATATGAAATTGATATGTTATGCTATTCAATAAATTTTATACATTACCATTTTGACTCCATTGTTTTGTCTGTTATCATATTGGTTTGATAGATAACCATATAATTTTTATAAAATTTAATAAATTAATTATGTTATGAGAATTGTTGAAATGAAGGAAACCCATAGAATAGAATGTGATCAAGTGGGGTAACTTTATCTTCTTTCTTTTTTGTCTTGTTTTTCTTATACTTTTCTAATTGTAGGTCTAAACTTTTTCTTAGAAATCGAGTTCAAATTCAAACATTGTGATTTGAAAACTCAAACCATCCATCCACTTACACTCACAATCAGCCCAAACTATTGTAAGTTTACTGTTGGTGGGAATAATTGTATTTTAAATCATTTTATAAATTTTAAGAATACATTTTTTCACAAATTAATATGAGGACGTTATATTATTATCATCATATATTCTATATTTTTATTCGAATAATTAAAAAATTTTAAATATAAAAAAATAATTATATAATAAAAAATTGAAATTAATTGTTTCTAGTTTTGCCAAATCATAACATGAATCAAACAACGAATTAATTGAATTTAGAAAAAAAAATTCTTATTTTAAAAGAAGTTGACATTTAGAAAGAGGAATCACTAATTTAAAATTAAAAAATCAATTTTGTTAAATATTTGAACTCAATTTTATAAATTAGTTCGTCGCATATTTTATATTTTTAAAAATATAAACAAAAATTTAAAAGAGTAAAACAAAATTAAATTACGTGATAATAACGTTATTATGCCACTTCAATTATCATTTTAGGTTATATAAAAATTTTATATATTTAATAATATTATTAAAAAAAAAAAAAGCAAATGATATTAAACACAAAATAAAATATATATAAAAAAAAATTCTTCTTAATTGAATTCAAGAGTTATGTCACTAATATTCACATTTCATGCAATATATTTTAAAAAATTCCTATAAACGTAAGCATTCATTTCCCCAATGCTACAACTTTATAAGTTGTTTAAAAATGAAAATACTTTTTTCATGTTCATAGTTTTATTGTGACTAAAAAATATAATTTAAATCAAAATGCAAGACAAATAACTCTAAATTCATATCAATTATATTTAAATCAAATCATAACTATCTTATTTATGGTACACGTTATATTTTTACTTCATGTTAATAGAACAACAACTAAAATATTTAATTTTATAAATGTAATATTTAAAAATATAATATATATATATTACCTAAAATTATAATAATTAAAAAATCTAAAAGATGCACGATTTATTAATAGCTTTCAAACGGGATCTCAATAGGTCAACAAGGATTTTTTTTTTTTTTAATTTCATTTATTTTGGTTGAAATATCTAGAATTAATTAACTAAAAAATAATTTGTAATTAATACAATTAATTAACTAGATTGTATATCCCTTTGTTAACCTAAACCTAATATGATTTGGGTCATGCTTGTACCGTATATTTTTTTAACGTTTTTCAATTCTTTGATTATAATAACTATTTTAAAAATTTTTAACATATAAAATATAAAAAAAAAAACTTAAAAATTATAAAAAAATGCTAAAGATTATTGTTAATAGAAGATATATCATTTTATCAATCATAATTTAATTATCTAATTTATAAAATAATTAAATTAATATTGACTAATTAAAGTGTCTTACTTAATAAGTTTGAGGGTAAAAAGTTAAAATAATAATATACCATACATAGGAATGTACTGTATGCTTGCCCATATGATTATCCCGTTTAACTTCCCGAGTCGTCACCGAAACTCAGGAGAAAGAATCCCTCCGCAACCAATCCTTCCAGATTTCTTATTTTCATCGGGCATTACTCATTACCAACGTCACCCATAATGCACGAAATTTTGTTATTTTAAAAAAAATTAAAATAAAATTAACATTAATTTTTTTCATAATTAATGTTCTTAAGATAAGTTTTTATATTTATTATTTATAGTAACTTTTTGTATATAATAATAAATTTTAATTGCACAAAATTTTATTATTTTTAAAAAATTAAATTAAAAAATTTTTGCTAATGAGTATTTTTAAAACTTTTAATAAACTTTTATATTTTTATTTATAATAAATTTTAATATTTAATAATAAAATTTTAATTTATCAAATACGTATATTGTTATTAACAAAAATTATTAAAAAAAATATAAACAAAAACAAAAAGCGAAATGCAAATTTATTTACTGTATTTAAGACGAGGTTCCCACCCACAAAACACGTGCCACATAGGAATAACTGACACACCACCACACCGTCACAAGTTTCTTCTATTAATCCGTACTCTCCCACCTTCACTACACGCGCGTGACACTCAACTTCGTTTCAACAGTTCAACTAATCCAAGACACAAAGCCACGGACCATACTTGGTCATTGACACGTGTTCTTCGACTGAACCCATTAGAAAAGATCAAGAAACTCAAGAAGGAAAGGGTACAAAAAAAAAACAGGAAACGGGATATTATCAAATGGATACCCATAGTTTATAGCAACAACAAATAAAGAAAGTTTTAAGTGAAATGAGTTTATTATATCATCCACAGGTTATTTAATAATTTCTAATTATATATGTATCTATTTTAGAATATATTTATTTTGTAAAAATAATATAATTATATTGATGATTGATGTAATATAATTATATTATTGATATATAATTTATTTAATTTTATTTTTGTAAATTATTTTTATTTTAATAAAAATATGAAACGCGTTATAATAATGTCCCTGTCATTATATTGTTATATCCTAGAAATGATTTTAATTCTACACACAAAAGAAGCAATTAAATCCTTTGATTTATTATTGTAAAAAACTAGTTATTTGAATTTTTCTTTTATATAAAATTATTTATTTGATTATTAGTGAGGTATATTTGGATAACTACTCAAAATATAGAGTTAATTATTATCATCTAAAACTATAGGGACTAATGTGATAATAACCCATTCGTAAATTAGAACGGAAGTAAAGGAACGCAAACAAAAACAAGAGAGGCTTGTCAACAAAGCATCTCGCCTCTCTTTCCAACGCCGCATATAAAAACCTCTCCATTGATTTCCTCATACATACATTTTCTATTTCTCTCTCGTTTTCTCTTGTTCTTTCGCTTTCTCGGGGAACGAAAGAAAACAACGCGAACCAAGCAACAAGATAACATGAGCGAAGAGGAAGAGTGGGTAAAGACTGCCATGTCCGATGACTCGGTGGTCGTCGGGATACTACTAAGACTCCAACAAGCCGAGCCACCTCCTGTGCCGACACGTAAAAAGAGGGCGCCGGTCCTCCAGCTCGAGTGGAGCGTGCGTCAGCGTCGGTCCAAGCAGGTCCCAAGAAAAAAGGGCGACGCGACACGTGCTAGCCCTACCACGCCGCTTTCTTGGAGCGGCGGTACTTCCCTCAGCGGAGGCGCGGTCGATGGGTACGAGGAGTCTAGCAAGCTCTCAAAGGCGATTGACAACACGAGATCTAAGGTTGGTTCTGTGTATTTATGTATTTTTTTTGGTTTTTACGGCAGGTTTGACCCGGCGACTCGATTTCAGTTTGGGTGTCGCTTTTGGTGGACTTTCTGCATACGAAAATACCCCTTAAAATACGATAGTTATCTGGATGGCTGAGTTTTTGTTACATCTGACAGATTTTCGTTGCCTTTGGGAGTATCTCTTTATTCTTCAATAGTATAACGATTTTACCCTTTACTGCAAGGGATTTTCTAGCGAATCTCACTGGTGTTCCAGTAATTTCATTACGGGTCGGGATATTCTCCGGTCGTCGGATCCCGCTGTCTTCAACTTATGACTTTCCGTTCTTAGCTTTTTATGTTTTGGGAGAAATTTGATGACTTTCGTTCAACGCATGGAGTCACGTAATTTTCCATTTCCCCTCCATCATTCTATGCCACCGTGTCATTTCACATATCTGAAAAGGCCGAAACGCCTTTCTCAGTGAGGACATTTTTGTCATTTGGAAGTGCCTAAACTGTCCCAGAATCTAAAGCCATCGTCGAGGTCCATCGTTTCATTGGTCAGAGAAATTTGTCTGAATTGGCAAAAGTACCACTGCCAATAGTCCAAACTCGACGAACTTTCTGAAGGTTATTTTTGTCAAGTAAGTTGAAAAAACCTGTAGAATCGGTGGCGTGTTTTAGTTAGCAAAATCGGTCTGCGTATAGTTTGGTGTAATGTTGTTAGTGATCGTGCACTTTTAATGTTTTAGTTAGCTTTCCCAAAAGGAAATACTCCTGTACAATGGCCGCAGTTTTCTTCGCCCGGGGGCGAATGTGGATTTTGCCACGTCGACAGGGGTTTGGTTACGTAGAAGTGACAGGCTGTTGCTGTAACTTTTCGGTATTGTGGGTCCAAAACGGTGGATATGTGGTCAAATTAATGTTTCGTGAACATGCCTGAAAAAAAAAATGGAAACTAAACAGCGAGAAATTTAATTTAATTATTTATATTCGAATAAGAATGAAGAGGGAAGCACTTTCTATAAAATTGCTTTTATAGGTGTAAAATTGATAGGGCGCGGGACCACGTTGTCCCCGAATTTATGGTATAACCTGACTTGCCTGTTGTTAGTATCGCCAAACTCTTAACATTATCTGCTGAGGATACTGTTTTTTTTAGACTTCATGTGAAGTCTTAAAATATTTATTGATTTTTATTATTTTTATTATTATTATCAAATATTTTACGTTGGATAAAATGGGCCAAACTGTAGGGTTTGGACTTTACAACACTGGTCTATGCGTTTGAAAGAGTCAGTTATGGAGTGTCTGAATAGAACGGATGGTATTAGACACGTGACGCTTTATTAGGCTTTGATGTGGCCCAATATTATTAGGGAAAGCCAAGCCTTAATTGGATTATACTAGGTCACGTGGCTAGGACTCCTTGGGTGGAATTATTAGACAAAATCCCGCACTTTAATGCAGAATGAGCTGTCTGTCAGCAGAAATTTACGATTGAAATGATTTAAACGACTAACAGTTGTGTGCGCATATCCATGATCCTTCGTAATTAATCAGATAATTATTGAATTTGATAGACAGATGTATTCAATTTTTTAGGTGGTGATATTCCTACTTAGAAAGTGTGTTTATTGATTATTTTCTGTTGTACAGGTGGTTGCTACAGGGGAAACAACTACCTCTAAAAGGTCAAGAAAGAAAAAGGTAAGTTGGTACAGTGTTAAGTCTTTTTCAATTTTTGATCATTAACGAATATTACATAAAAGAGATGTTATAAATGGAATGTTATATGTATACCTCAGGCTATGTTACCATGACATATGTTGCATTACATACTTTCCAAATCGATGGTTAGGAAGATGGATAAACTTACTCTTGGAACGTAGAGTTTGTCTTACAAAGCTGGATATAAATTTCTACCCAAACGGATGTGGCGGTTGATGTGGCAATATAAGAGAGAGTTGTGTATAAAGAATTGTCATGATGATGATGAAGTAAATAACCTTCTAATACACGGAACTTTGATAATGCCACATCGTTTGTCACTTTAGTTGGAATGCAAATTTAATATGCCAACTTTGTAAGTATAATGCTACTTTATAGTTCATTCATTGCAATTTTGTTTGTTTCCTGAATGGGAAGTACATATACCTATGCAGCTAGAAAACTCGAAGTTCTTTTTAACATATTAACAAACAAGGCAAGTGAAGCTAGAGTTTTGGTGTTTTTGTCCTTGTAGATTAGCTGATCACTAGATTTATATTTCATGGTAATTATATTGAACTTTGGTTGCTTGCAGACGTTAGCAGAACTCAAAGAGGAGGTGAATTTGCACTTGAAGGAAAGGAAACTTTTGAAAAATGTATGCTTCTGCTGCTGCTTTTTTCAGAAATGTTTTCATTTTCTATACTTGCTATTTTAGATGATTCCTGTTTGATATGCCTAAATATTGATTCTTGTAACTGACAGAAATTGGCAACTTTACGTCTCACCTTTGAGAAACAAAGAGCTGAAAATGAAAACTTGAAGAGAATTAAGGTGAGAATAAGATGTTTTTATACATGTTGCTTCTACAAAAAGTTTTAGAGTTGATTTTTCGTTGTATGAAATAGACTTTGGCTATGTCTGCTGAGTTATGTTTGCCAATTAAGTGGTGGCCTGGTTGGTTTCTTTCGAAATGTTAATTAGACTTTGGCTATATGAACTGCAACTTGTGGATTCCACTGTTCTTTCAGAGAATCTATTTTGATCTTGAAAGTATTTGTTACAATATTACTACCATATTCTAAAAATGGAAGTTTGAGCTGAAAGTTTAACTTGACTAGACTCTATAGAGCATATTAGGATCTTTGATATCATTAAATGATTCAAATTTGTCTTTTTGGTAGTTATGCTATTAATTACCTATATCTCATGAGTAATTAGATGCTTGTAATGATGTTATGCTAAATTTTCTTTTGCGTACTGTTTACATTGTGTTAATGATCTACAGAAGAACAGCATTTGATTTCACCAGTGCCATACTATAGAAAAGTAATGATTTCTTGACATTTTCTTTTTGTGTTGTTAAATAACGACATGGCAACTCTGGAAAGAAATTTTTCATTGCTGAACTTAATTGAGTAGAAATTTCTATTGCCATTCCATCTCAAGATTCAACTTAGTTTGCAGGTGACTGGCTGAATGTGTGGATCTAGAACGGCAAATTCTTACATATTAGGCCTTAGCCTGCTCAATATGGCGGTTGGTATTTATAAGATAGGGCAATGTTCTTCAGGAGTTATCACGTGCTCACTGCATCGTTTATTAGAATGTCAATTTAATAAAGTAAATTTTCGTTTAGCAAAGGCAAAATGATAGAATACATGAGACACAAATTATTCCATATCTGAACTGTTGTAGGAAATCAATTGTAAGCAAGTGCATATTAAAGTAACCTGAGTGTTTACCAGTATTTATAACTATAATTACTAAAAGATGATACGGGGTTTTCATTCTTCCATGCTGTTGATGCCTTTACATTGCATGACTATTGTGTTTTGCAACTTAGTTATAATATGAACTTCAGAATTATATGCTGAATAATATAAATTGGCGATGCACGTTTTCAATCTAAAAATTCTTTCGTTTCTTTTTACAGCTTGATGTTTTATCGCATCAGATAATAGAAACTGTGAGAGCTTCAGCATCTCAGCAAGATATATTGAACCAACCCCGTGAATCGAAAGCAATTTTTGACCCATCATGCACCATCTTACCGGCAAATGGTGCCTGCAGTGAATTGAAACCATCTTCATCCAATGGTTCTGATGAAGTTGAGGAGGACCAAAGCAAGGGATCTTCGTTTCGGCTACCTGACCTAAATTTACCTTTCGATGATGATTTGGGGAGCAGCAATTTACAGGGAATGAGCTGAGAAGTGTCTGATGTACATTGGTATTGCTTTCTTCTTTTCCCTAATTAAGCAGATGTAAGATCTCCCAACAGCAATACTCATGCTTAATGATACATAATGGTGCAGTTCTAACTATAGTGCAAGTTGAGTTATTGTAATTACCAAACAGACGGATTATCTTCCCGGCTAAAGCTAGTTGCGGAAGTTTTCTTTTTCTTTTTCTTAATTTTTTTATTCTGTTAAGTACTTGAAGGTACTGAGGGTAGTGTCGAAATCTTAACATAGATGCAGTAAGATTCATTTTTTCACTGATTTCTACATTTGTCAAAGATTCTTTGGGGTCAACCCTCGTTCCTTCACTCTTTTTATTTTAGGAAATATTAACAGAGATGTAATTGTTAATTGCATGTTTGTCTACCTTCTACTAATCATATTTTTCATTATAACTTGACTGTGCTTGTCTTTATCTTATGATTTTTTTCCTTTTTTCCTTTTCCGACATTTTGTGTTGATTTGTATTGCGAATGCTCTTTCTTACAATATTGTTTTTCTTGTATTACTAAACATGTGAAGTTTAGTATGTAACAAAGATAATGTGAAATCATTGTAGTCTTTAATATTGTTGTGAGGATAGAGAAAATACACAAATTTGCCTCAACTTTACTGAAAAGTCGTGTTTTTGTAATATATTTATTTTCGGTTTTTAAATTAAGCAGTTGTTGGTAGTAAAAACGTATCTTAGAATATTTATTTTTGTTTTAAAGTATTTAAAGTTTTGAACAATTTAAAAGGTATCATCCAATTCATTTGAGTAGGGAATATATGGTTTTATATGTACTTGCCTCTGCTTTGTATTTAAGATATAGAACTCTGTTAAAATGAATTGATTGTATTAAATTTAATACAATATTACGTTGTAGTATTACAATGAATTATATATTAAACATATAAAAACTATATATATTTTTTTGTAATAAATGAATTTAAATTACCCTCATCGTTTGAATTAACTTGAGTAATATCACTAGTCTTGTAAATACTCTCTCCCGTAGGATAAATTTATGAATCTCGTGACTTGAAAACCATTGAGTGGATATGATTTATGATTTTGGCAAAGCCCAAAAAAATAATTTGTGGGCTTCGATATCATTGAGAGAGTTCCTCTGATAGTTGCCATTCAAATGTAATAAAGAAAGTCAATGCTGGAAATATTAGTTGAGAAAATAATAAAAAAAATTAAAAATATAAATAAAATTAATCAAGATAAAAATATAATCTTTTAATCTTTTATTTTTAAAAAAATAAACAAAAAAAAAAATTATATTCATAGATGTGCGTTGATTTATTATGAAATGAATGATACTTATGATAAATATTTAAATCACTTTCTATTTAATATATATTATAAAAATAAAAAAAAGGAGAAATTCAATAGTATTACTTTAATCTAATAAAAGATAATATATCATATTTTACTTAAAAATTAAGATATCTAATTTTTTAAAAGTTAAGATCTAATTATATTAAAAATGGAGAAAGCCATAATTATATAACACTTCTCTTTAGATTTTATAATCTTTAATAAACTTATTTTTTATACTTATTTAAAGTCTCAAGATAACATCTACTTTTACAAAAATCTTGAAATTGAGCAGATTTCTTTTGGATCTGCATGAGTATAAAGTATTTTGAATGTATAATCTAATTTTATTTATTAATAAAATTATAGTTCTTTCAAAACCTTTAATCAGATTTACAAGACCTGATCTGGTATTTATCTTTATTTTAATATTTAGTAGTTCCAAGAAATATTTTCTATTGTCATATTTCGATTTTGTCCTCTGTAAATTTTATAAATTTTATCCATACTTAATTTTATTTGTTGCAGATTTTTATTGTGTAAAAGTTCTATTTCAGGTAATATTTTCTATACTTTATCTTTTTATGTTAAGACGTCAAAACAATGTCTTATATTAAATAAGGT
>JAWDEX010000011.1:4264562-4276477 GCA_035221805.1 Trichilia hirta | reverse complement strand
TTTTAAATTTTTCTTTAAGTCAAATTTTGTACGACGTCAACAACGTGTAATATATATATATATATATATATATATATATAGTTTAATGAGAGTTTGGATTAGTATGTTACAATATAGTATTTCATATAAGCTTCTAAATTAGATTCTACTATGACAGAAGCCAAGATGTTAGCCTTAAAGGATGTATTAGGTCTCTTCACTTTTGAAATTAGGAAAATTACAACAATGATAGATTAATGCTCCTCCAAGATGTTTTCCCTTGAAGCAACCTAAATTTTATTTTAAACAAAATCTATCTTTGCCTAAAAACCAATGGTGCAAATTATTAAAGGCAACTTAGGATCATCCACAACTTAAGGTAAAACACTTTAATCAAAATCCTAAAATTCTACGTCCATTCCCGTACCAAGAATGGACATAAAATCATGTAAGGAAATTATTAAAAAAAAGAATAATAAAGAAAAGGACTTACCTTAAATTCAGAGAGTGTGAAGCCTGAGTTGCAAATGACTTTTGAGGGCAAAGAAAAAGTTGTTGTATTTCAAAGTATAAGAATTGGAATTCAAAAGAGATGTAAGCAAAAGCAAAAAAGGCAAAAAGGGAATATTTATCATGTGAAATAAAATATCCCCAATGAATCGATTCGATAAACCCTATTCGTCGAACGAAGGTAAAGATAATGCTAGATCGACTATAAAATACTTGAAAACTCTAAAAAAAAATAGATGTTAAATTTAAAAAGAGTTATAATTCAATGATGAGCCAGCCAATTCAATGGCGAATTTGGGAATAGAGATGTTCTTATCTTGTAGGTCACTGAGAAACTAATATATAAATGAAAATTTAAAAGGTTTAAAGTGCCATTTAAGATTTGCTTATGAATGATGGCTGTGTTTCTAAAATATTAGTTGTGAGATAAGGCAGTTCAAGTTAAAATCTAAGTTTTTATTAAAAGTTAACTTTTTACTAAAAATTGAAGGTTTTAATATTTGGAGATAAAATACTTGAGACCTTGAAAACTAACTATATAGGTCAACACCTAATAAAGTGTCTACTAACACTAAGAAAGATGTTATAAAAAAATTTAGAGGTTAAGCAGTTACAAAATAAACTAAATCTTGTTACTCAACAATTTGAATATATGATTAAAGGTCTGAAGAGTTTATTGGTCTTAAGTTTTAAATATTAATTAATTAAGCCTTTAAACTAAACTATAAATGCAATAAAATACTTAGTGGTAGGAAAATAGCTGCCTTAGCTCAAGAAATACGATGAACCTCAATACTTTTTTATATTGAATGTTTGATAGTTTAATCTTGAAAGACAATTAATAAAAATCTCAGTCATAAAATTAAAACCTAAGATCACTTTGTAATAGTTATTTGATCGTATGAAAATTTTAAAACTTACGTATTGTGTCATAAATAAATAAAAGAAAATTTTACAGTAAAGTGGTTTTATCCCACAATAAAATCTCACGCCTCCATGATTTACGAAAATCCCATGATTACGGGGAATATGACAGCAGTTGAATATTGTACTACAATAAAATGATAAAAAAAAAAATAAAAAAGGGTATGAGTTTTTGAATTGAGTTACCGCTATTTTTTTTTTTTTTAGAATTCTCTTATTAAAAAAATCTATGCAAATTCGTAATGTGGGAAGAAGAAACTTTTTTGGTGCGCGGATTTTAGAAAGAATTTCGTGCGTCAATAACTTTGTTGCTATTTTATTGTTGACGCTTACATAACTTGCGCAAGCATGTCATTTAGTGCGACAATAAGAAATTTGAAAGTTGGCTAGACTAGTGAGGTTGGATCTACTGGGCCTAATACTGGGTACCAAGTAGAGAGTTGGGCTGTGTCTGGGCCGGGCTAACACCTGGGTCATCCAGTTCTTAAAGTGGTATAATGTCTGGCTGGTCTCACAGAGTAGCGACTATCCCTGCTCTTGTCAGTGGATGGTTTTTGGATTGCTTCCCAGTAGGCCCACCAATATCTGAGTAGTCCACCTTAATTGGGTAAATACTTTTAATTTTTCTTATTATTTGATCTGCAATATAAATTTACAAGTAATACAATCCAGTAATGTAATAGCAAAATCAAAGTGTTTAAAGATATAATTTTTTTTTTTTTTTTTTTTACCTATTGTTGATATAATATAATTAATAAAAAATAAAATAAATTTAATTAATAAAAATAAATAACATAAATTATATGACAATTAATACTATTACCACAAAATATAGGTTAGTATGAAATAATTTAAATAAATAATATTTATTTTATTTTGTCTTTCGGCATTTGTTACAACATTTAAAAACATTTTGACGTTTGGATCTTTTGAAACAATTATTTTTTCTCTACAAATTAATGTTTGTAAAAATTTATATAAATTAAATTTGATATCAAAAGGGAAATTTATAGTTTAAGGTAGATAATTATACGTTAAATGCTAGTCTAAAATTTAGGTAAATGTTGAAAATAATATAATTTTATTTATTTAAGTTAAATTATTTATGGTAATAAATTAAATATTCTTATAATAAATTTTTTATTAAAAATAATTGTTCTTGAATATGGTGTGTAAATAAATGTAAGTATCTGATAAGACGATATTTTTGTAACAGTGCATTATTCACAGCACGCGTCTTCCCTTCCTCTCCAGTTCTAACCGAGCGGACCGAACAAAACATGGCTACAAGTGAAGCCACCCACAACACAATTCAATAAAGCAAACTCATTTAAGTTACTTTAGGATCAGCAAAGTCTTGCTGATCCTTTTGTGTTGCAGGTAAATTTCTTCTTTTGGTTTTTATTATTATGAAAATCGTGAGAAATGTTGGCCACTTGTTTCTATAATCTATTGAATTCCTGAAAAATGAAGTTAAACATGTGATTTGGATGAATAATCGTCTATGATTGATATACCTTCAGCATCGATATTTGTTTTTTTAACCTGGGTTTTCTATATTTCCTCGTAAGATGGTGGTAAAATAGCAAATTTTCATTTCGGATTATCTGATTTTTTGGTTTTTGATTTGGGATCTCTTCGTTTTGGCGAAATAAATGATTTCTATATAAGAAATATTATTTTTCTCCAAATCATTGTGTATCATCGAAAAATTATTCATTTCAGTGAGTATATTACATCTGTGGGATGTGATTTGGGATTATTATTAGAGAAAGATTATTTTGTTGGCCTAATTGCGTGATTTAGATATTGATAGCATTCTGACAATAATTTCAGGTGCTCGTCAAAGCTCCTGTATTAGGGCAAGAAGTATTAGAAATATCTAGTTGGGATGGATGAATTACCAGATCATTTAGTTTGGGAGATCTTTGAGAGGATTGAGAGAACTGTAGATAGGAATTCTACTTCATTGGCATGCAAACGTTTTTACAAGGTGGATAATGAACAACGGCATTCACTTCGCGTTGGCTGTGGATTAGACCCTGCAAATGAAGCATTGACTACCCTCTGCAATAGATTTCCCAACTTAACAAAAGTGGAAATAACTTATGCTGGTTGGATGTCTAGATTAGGAAAACAGCTCGATGATCAAGGGATTTTCATTCTTTCCAATTGCTGTCCATATCTGACTGATCTCACCTTAAACTACTGCACTTTCATCACTGATGTGGGTCTTCGTTACTTGGCTTCCTGCTTCAATCTCTTGGCACTGAAGTTGAATTTCACCACAAGGATTACTGGTTGTGGTATATTATCTCTTGTTGTTGGTTGCAAGAATCTTACATCTTTACACCTCATCCGATGCCTGAATGTTAATAGTGTTGAATGGCTAGAATATCTTGGTAAGCTTGAAACAATTGAGGATCTATTGATTAAGAATTGTAGAGCAATTGGTGAAGGTGATTTGATAAAACTGGGACCTAGTTGGAGGAAGCTTAAAAGGTTGCAATTTGAAGTGGATGCTAATTACAGATATATGAAGGTTTATGATCGGTTAGCTGTAGATAAGTGGCAAAGGCAGCGTGTTCCATGCAAAAACATGGTAGAGCTAAGCTTGAGTAATTGTATTATCAGCTCAGGAAGGGGACTTGCTTGTGTGTTGGCTAATTGCAGGAATTTGGAGAAGATTCATTTGGACATGTGTCTTGGAGTAAGGGACTCAGACATTATAAACTTGGCTCAAAAATCAAGTAAACTCCGGTCCATTTCTCTCAGGTTGCCTTCTGATTTCTCGCTGCCACTTTTGATGAACAATCCCTTGAGATTGACTGATGAGAGTTTAAAAGCGATGGCTCACAACTGTAGGATGCTTGAATCTGTCAGGATATCATTTTCTGATGGAGAGTTTCCTTCTATCTCTTCTTTTACTTTGGAAGGAATCCTCACTTTGATTCAAAATTGCCCTGTTCGAGAACTCGCTCTTGATCACGTATATTACTTCAATGATGTTGGCATGGAAGCTCTTTGCTCAGCTCGTTATCTTGAGATCTTGGAGCTTGTCCGATGCCAAGAAATTAGCGACGAGGGCTTGCAACTTGCTTGTCAATTCCCTCTTTTGAGTATTTTACGGCTAAAAAAGTGTCTGGGGATTACAGATGATGGATTAAAGCCGTTGATTGGTTCATACAAATTAAACTTGTTGGCTGTGGAGGATTGTCCTCAAATTTCCGAAAGAGGGGTTCAAGGAGCTGCCAGATCTGTTTCATTTCGGCAAGACTTATCGTGGATGTATTGAACATGGGTCAAAAGTGGTATGGTTACCAGGATTGTTTAGGTTTGTGCAGTGCTATTTGTAAAATGCACAGATGCTAAATTTTCTGATTAATTAATCGAAAACAATTTGGCATCTGTTGCTTGTATAAATTTGACATACGGTACTTGAGATGATTGCATTGTGCTTGTGATAGATTTAGTGATTTACCCATTGTATTTAACTTATGATTCGTTTCTATAAATTGCTTTTATTGATCAATTTAATCTTAGTGAAGACCGCCATCTCCAAGTAGCACTGCGCTACTTCAGAACCGTGACTAGCCATTTCATGTTCTTTTTTCATTTTTTCCCACAAATTAAATCCGCTTGATGGTGTGATGTGGCTTTAACTACTGTAATATAAAAGTTTTAAGCATGAAATATCAATATAAAAATATGTGAACTTTTTAATTTAACTTTATAAGAAAAACAAAATTACCACGATACGAAAGGAACGCTAAATTTCATATTGCTAATAAATTGAATGCACGAAAGTAGTAATTTGCTAATCATCCAACGGTAGTAATCTTCAAACAATTCGTGTATACAAACATTGTAATTATTCTATGCACTATTCCCAATTCCTGTACAGACACCTTTCTTAAGAAATCTACCTTCAGAAAACATGGTCCTCCTGGAGGACTACAATTGCCACCAAACAGTCAGCTAATTACACTAATTTTAAAATTCTTGACATGATTAGTCAACAAGCTACATTATTAGGTCCCCTACCTGAGTAGAATAAACTCTCACGAAGACAGCATCACAGATTTAGGTTGGATTTGACCTAAAAAAGGCAATATTCACACTCTACGGGGAAGAAGCTCTACACAAGCTTTAGTGTTTTAGACATCCCCCAGCGTGCATATCTGATAGTATTTTATACATTATCCTCCATCTTTAAATTATTCTTCTGCTATTTGATTTTTTTTCCCTTCCCCACCCTCCTCCCGGTGCTTGTAGAAGAATCTACAGACGTTGGCAATGCTGTACTATCTTTAATTTCATTTGATATTGATAATTGTCCCACTGTCTTCTCTGCTTCAAGATGCGCCATCAAATCTTTGAGCTGCAGGCAGATAAAAAATGTAGCTCTTCAATGATAATGGGCATAGTACATGTGCATGCTTGTACAGAGAATTCAATCACAAAATATAAAGATTATGTCCCACCTGCTCTTCCAACGCCTGTATTTTATTGTCCTTTGCTCTCAAAGCCATTTTCTCCCTGGAGAAGTTCAACCTCAGAGCAATGAGATAATGCATAATGTAATCTATGAGGTTATGTACAAGTGGTGGTCAATTAATTTCGATAAGAATCAGAGATTGGATTCCAAGTATGATTCAAGAAGCTGTCACAGGCATTCAGAAAGAAGTCATGTATATGCCAGCTCACAAAAGGATATCAAATGAAAATAAAACAAAAATCCTATATATATCATTTGCTAGTAACAAAATGAATTACAAATTCAAATTACACTAATTTTCCTTCCCTGGAGCAGAGACAGAGTACAGAGAGATCTCAGCAATCCAATAATCATCACTGCTTGACAGTGTTCAATTTTCTATTTTTGCTTGCACAATTTCCATAGCATTCAATAATACACCATCAGAATAGCAAATATTTAACACATGATAAAAATTCTGTACTTCTATTAATCCTAAAACAACCTGTGAGATAATGATCTAATGACAGTCAAATGACACCACCAACTGCTTTCTAAAACACGGGACATACAAACATAAGTTAAAAAAATTGTTAAAAACTAATTATACCTCTCTTCCATTTCTGTAATCTTTGCTTTCCAAATCTCCTGATCGTTCAAAAGATTCTCATTGAGCTGCATACAGAAACAATAAATTTTGACTATTAACAAAATTAAGGTTAGCTAGGCACTATTCAGAACCAGCAGTTAAACTTACATCATCAAGAAACTTCTTCTCTCTCACACATTTATCCAGCTTCGATTGCATCTTCTGCAATCTTTGGGTGATAGCTTTATTAATGGCTTTAGATGTTTTTCTATCAGTTTCTTCTTTGACTTCTTGCAACAAACTCTCGTAATACTACAGTCAAAATGAATCATTAGTCCACCAAGCAACACTGATGTCTAATTCACCTTTTAGTACAGGACCAAGAATAGGCTTAAAGTAAATACATTAAGTGATGGAAAATGGAAGAGTGCACTTACTAGTTTTTGGTTTTCAAGTTGGGAGGCAAGGAGTTCATTGTACTCATTGACAATCTGTGAGTGAAGTTCAAATGAGAATATTGCAATAAAAGGGAACCCATTATCACTAAATTATGCTACAAGACATATACCGAAACATTACCGCCTCAACTTTGCTGTTTAGAAGAGCCTCACTAGTTCCAGAATCAATGCAATCACAACTTCCACAAATATCTTTAGTATGCATACAATGGGAGTTCAATTCAACTAGCTTTCCATCAGTTTTGGATTGAATTAGGCGATGAACATAATTGTTACCAGCATAGTCCCAAACACGCTGAGTTTCCAATTCAAGAGAATAGCAGTGTTCTGTTTCCTTCCAATGTATTATAGCATGTCCTCCTTTATACCTACACCAATCTCTTCATTAAGGAAGAAATGGGAAAATGGAAACCCAACCCAAAATCAAGAGATAGATGCCCACTCATATTGTAAGGAAAGAAATTGAAATTACTACCTCCCACAGCCCACAAAACCACATATAATGCACAACCAGAGGTTCTCAGAAGTTTGACATACAAAACATATGGATTTTTCAGGCTGTTGCTGGCAGTATCGGCATACCTAAGCAAAAAGAAAGAAGAAAGTAAACAACTTTCAAATGTTTTTCTAACAGATGGGTAACAAAACCGGTCCAGTCCAATCCATATCACATAAATTACGCCCTGCAGAAAACAGGCAGCAGAAGATGATGGTAATTACCCTATCGAGACTGCAAATAAATCCCATAGACGCTCCCACTCCAAAACAGTTTTATGATGAGAAATACAATAAAACACTAACATCTCTTTCATAACCATAATTTTCTTTCTATAAAATTATGTATAACCATATTAAATATTAAAAAAAAAAATGGGTTAAATACTCTTCCAACCTTAAATGTATAAGTTTATATAAGGATGTTTTGGCCAAAACAGATAGTATTACCTCAAATATCAACATTTGACTTTTCAATTGAAGTATTTCATTACTAAACATACTGTTCAAACTTCTATTGAAATTAAACAAGAGATGGCATCAGAGCATGGAAAGATTTTGCAAATCTTCATCAAGATTTGTTACTAAACCACCACACAAACCATCATGCCACCACGCACGAGGAAACAACCGAAAAAAAAAAAAAAAAAAAAAAAAAAAAAAAAAGGGGGGTGTGTGGGGGAATAAAGAAAGAAAGGGAGTCACTTACGGGACAAGAAGAATCTGTCCATTTTGAAATACAAGAGCAGTGGAAAGAATGATTACAGATAGTTGTTAGAATTCCACTCGTGTCTTGGTCTAGTCTCTCTGCATCAAACAAGAATTAGAGCACTATAGTTTATCTTCTCACATGGACATACTCTTTTAGCATATGATTTGTCCCCTTATTTGCTGGTCTCAAATAGTGTCCCAAAATATAGAAGATCATGCAGATAATAGAGATATAGAAGCAACAAAGATAACCTATATATTTAATCAAAGGACTATTATAATCCTCCTGTTTGTATATAATCAATTAATCAATGAATTACCAACCAAGTAAACAAACATGTTAAACAGATGAATTCTTATATATTTCACGGAGGATAACCTCAGTAGAGACAATCTTTTGATGATTCTTATATTCAACATTTTCTCAAAAATATCATCGGAAATGAGCTACAGAACTTTATGATTGTTCTTAATGTGCTGTTTAAAACTGCCAAATCATGTTTTAACATTGTTTACAATTTGGTTGCCAGACATGAAAGTTCAAACAATTATTGTACTTGAAGATGAGAAAAAGTCATGTTCTATAATTTAAAGAAAAGAGCATACCAAGACAAACTGGACATGAAGGCTGCTCAGTTGAGCTTGCAGAAGAAGGCTTTGCATGTTCAAGGGAGCCACTATAACCAGTAAACTGTATATTAACCGTAAAAAGCACATGGCAAACCTCTTCCTGGATAAAAGATTAAGTAAAAAGATAATGAAATTGATACAACCAATTTAGAAACTATACTCACACCAACACCATATAAAAAATTCCAATTTCCAATATGTTTTGGAATTTAATTTTTTCACTGTTCAATAACAAGATTAGAATTAACTGAGTAAATCATACCTCTAAAGAATTAAATTGTCTACTGTTGAAATGCTGATAGAATTTATCTGTAGAGTCTTGGCTATCAAATCTTATCAAAATACTATATTGGTCCTCCATAACATCAGTCCTGAACCACCAGCCAAGGCAACAAGTCAACCAATACTGTCAGATCACTCTTTGTAATGAATTTAAAAGTAATATTGCAGACTAGGACATACATATGTTTCAAATATCTTTGAAATCTAACAATTTAGCAAAGCACATCCTGTGAGGATTTACCCTTTGTTAAAAAATATGCTCAACCTTAAAGCGTGACCATTACATACCACCTTTAAATCTTAAAATGCAATAACAGATTGACACAGTAATAGAAACTTTCATTGAGCAACTTTTTTTTAGCCTTAAACGGACAAAAGCCTGTCCATGCCACATTTCACATGTGCTATAGGACGTAAGTTATCATCAGGCCTAACATTATGCTTTAACTCATTAAATTTGCATCCAGTTTTCTCTTCACTTGTTGGGGCACCAATTACTGACTATTGTTCAATGAAAACATGTAACCATTTTTGGGAACACAGATTCTCCTGATAAGTGCTTTATCCAAAAGATGGTGATCCAGGTAGATATTGGACATAACAGATTATGTAATGAATATTTCCAAAACGTATGTATGTATGTATGTAGTGTGTTACTTACACGAATAACGTATTTTACATTTTTTAATCAACCTATCATTCAATCTCGTGTAATGGTACTGGAAAGTAGTAATTAATCTATTCTTCCATAACAATAACCCCCTAGTTCACGACACAAAATTTTTGAAAATTTTGACTACAAATCAATACCTTTTTATCTGGCATCCTTTGCCTTCATTAAATTACTCGTTATATATCATAAAAAAATTCAAAAATAAAAATATAGATACAAAATGAATGAGGGTTTAGAACAGTTGACTTTCACAGAGCAAAATACACATATAGTTTGCAACTAATCTGTCTTTATCTCCTTACACAACTGGCAATGGCTACTGCTGTAAACATACATCCCCATCATAAATTGCAACTTGTATATATAGTCCCACTGATGGCACATCTTTCTAACATTCTGTAGCATGTAAACAATAATCGTCCTTACAAGACCTACAGTCAAGCATTTATAATTGTCCTGGTATATAACAACATTTTGTTAATAATTATGTATTAACAATTTTGTACCTAACAATTCGCATCTCCAGTATATGTTGGATAAAAGAAGCACAAAATTGGCAAAAATCAGCATATGTCATGTGATTCGGCACTCCAAGTACACATAAAAGAGGTTTCCTCCCCACCTTCACAACATCAACACAAATATTAGATAATATACAAATATGCATTGAACAACGAAGATGCATTTGGAAGTGCTTCTGCAAAATTGCTTTCTTCATAAGTACTTGAAAGCACATTTAAGAATTGCGCCTAAAACTTCAACAGCTTTTCTGACTCAATCAGAAAAACACAAATTTAAGTTATTATTAGTGAAGCTAAACACTACGTAATAAATGTTAAAGCAATTTTAACTATATAAAAGCAGTTTAGTGATGTCAAATTCGCTTCCAAACACCCCTTTAGTTCATCAAAAACAATTCAAATTTCAATTACGAGTAGATTTACAGAGTCTACAATTTCCATTTTGATAAATAGAAGAGATGAAATACAGAGTTAAAAATCAGCGTACAGGTAGATGGCTATTAGGAGACGGAGACGAAATGAAGCCGTTGTTGTTGTTGTTGCTGGAGAAGAGGTGCATGACGCCATGCGTCTCTTCGATTCGGGGGTTTCCGGAAGAGAAAGCGTAGGTCTGAGTCGTTGCGTTCTCGAAACCTGATATTTCGCCGGATATAATCTCCGATGGCGGCCGTAATGAGACTTCGTCTGCGACGATCGCTGCGGTCGAGCTTGATGACATGGCTGTTGGAATTTAATCGGGTGCCGTAAATGCCAAAAGGCGCATTGGCGGTGGGAATGGGAATATGTATATCGGGAAGAAAACAGAGAGAAAGATTGTGTGTACCTATTTTATGTTTGTGATTTAATGAAATCAATGATAATCCGGCACGTAAGCATATGATTTTAAGTTACACTGTCAATTTGCTTTTTCTAGTTTAACGAATTTTTTATTTTTGTTTTTCTAATCAAATAATTAATTTACAATATTATTTGTCATAATAAATTGATTTTATTTTACTAATAAATTATAAATTTTATTTATATTTTATAAACAAAATTTAAAGTGTCAAATTATAATAATAAGTAATTGAAATTTTAAATTATTTAATAATTTATTTAACAAATTTATATCTTAATTGGAGACATCGAATTTTAATAATAATTTATTTATTTATTTTTAAACTAATTTAATAAATTATTAAACTAATTTTGACAAATTCAATAATAATATAAATATTTACTGTTTACTTTTTTATTTTTATGTTTAGTAATCAAGTTATGCATAAAAATGTTATTGTTATTTTATATTTTTTTTATTATAAAAATATATAATTATTTTTTTTATTTGCAAAATTGAGTTAAAGTAGAAAAGAGTTTTTAAATATCAAAAATTATATTAATAATTATTTATTTATTTTTGTAGAATAGTTTTGTTGCTATCTGTTAAGTGGCAGATAATGATAATTTATGAAATTTTAATTTGGTATTTTAGTTTTCTCAAAATAACTAAGATTTTATTTTTTTTATATTTTAAAATTAGATTAAATTCCCTCAAAATTACATGAACATTTTTATTCTCTTCTTATAAATAATTTATTAAAAATTCACAAGACTATGATGACAACATTAAAGATACTCATGGACAATAATATTCTTCAAGATATAAGATGATTAATCGAAGTAAAAA